>JAECUM010009991.1:0-93636 GCA_016617855.1 Megalonaias nervosa
TATATATATATATATATATATATATATATATATATATATATATATATATATATATATATATATATATTTACACACATACATATACATACACATATACATACTACCAAGCCCAGTCAAGCTGTAAACTGTAAAGATCCAGATCTGCCATTGCATAATGCACTGGCATATCTTTGGTCCATGCAGACTGTTCAAAGTAATCAGCAGAACAAACAGCACTGACTCTGATCTGCCACTATATTATGTGATGGCAGATAAGGGTCTATGCTGTTTGTAGCTATACTTGGCTTATACGCAAATACATTCTGTATTTTGCTCTTACATTTCCAGTTTTATCAACATAAATAGATGCAAAATGGCATGGAATATTTTAAAACAATGTTGCAGTATCTATTTATTCATATAGTTTTTTGCCAGTGGTAAGCCCAGGGGACAAAGCTAACATATTTGACCAAAAGTAGCAGGTGGGCTTATTATCAGACAACAATATTCTTATCATATAGTGGCCATAATATTACAAACCTGTGGGTGTAGGTTTATCACCAAGCAATGGATTTATCATTGGCTAATTGTGGGTATTTAAGTTTGACTTCAAGTTCAAGGATCTGAAAATTCTGGCTATCAAACCAACAATAATTTTGTGTGTTATTCTTGGAGATTATCTAGCTTCAGCGAGACCAAAAACAATATTGGCAATGTAAGACTTCGCATCTACCACTTGAAATGATGGTAAAATTTTAGTAAGGTTAAGTTAAATGGATTTAGGACAGAATTACAAACAAGTAAAGTTACAACTAAAAGCAAAGAACTCTATTCCAAATTGCTGAAACTAAAACAAATGCAAACTACAAATTTAAACTTTAAAATAATTAAATTGCTGAAGACACATGCTTCCTGCTATCATCATATGAAGCCAGTCAAGTTGCTATGTCTGGCTCTTATTATGTGATGCCAATAAAATTGCTATGCCTTGTTGCTATCATCACATAAAGCCAATCAAATTGCTATGCCTTGCTGCTATCATCACATGAAGCCAATCAAATTGCTATGCTCTACTGCTGAAGCCAATCAAGTTTCTATGCCATGTTGCTATCATCATATGAAGACAATTAAGTTGCTATGCATTGCTATCATCATATGAAGTCAATAAAGCAGCTATGCTTTGCTACCATCATCACATGAAGCCAACCAAGTTGCTATGCCTTGCTATCATCACACGAAACCAATCAAAATGAAGTTGCTATTCTTTACTACTATCACAATAAGAAGCAAACTGAGTTTCTATGCCTTGCTGTTATCATCATCTGAAGCAAATTAAGCTGATATGCTTTATTGCTATCATCACATGAAGCCAATCAAATTGCTATGCCTTGCTGCTGAAGCAAATCAAGTTTATATGCCTTGCTGCTATCATCATATGAAGCTAATCAAGTTGCTATGCTTTACTGCTATCATAATATGAAGCAAAACAAGTTTTTATGATTGCTACAATCATCATATCAAGCAAATCAAGTTGCTATGCCTTGCTGCTATCATCATATGAAGCCAATCAAAATCAAGTTGCTATGCTTTACTACTATCACAATATGAAGCAAATCAAGCTTCTATGCCACACTGTTATCATCATATGAAGCAAATTAAGTTTCTTTGCCTTCCTGATATCATCATTTGAAGTCAATCAAGTTGCTATACCTTGCTGTTATCATTTTATGAAGCCAATTATGTTTATATGCCCTACCCCTTACAAGACAACCTTGCCATAATTATCTTACATTGTGCATTTGTTTAAGAAAATTCTACATCAAGCAACTATGTAGAAGATTCACTATATAAGATAATCAAGCAAAACAAATAATTCCATTACAAGATATTGCTTTTAATCACTTGTTAACTTGAATGAACCTGCCCTCAAAATCTTTCCCAAGTACCATGACCCTTGCTGATGGAGAAAAGGGCAACTTATATACAATACATCTTGTGCAATCTCTAATAGTTTTCTTGACCAAATTGCAAACCATTGCAAGAACTAATTATGTTGCATCAAGTAAAACTTATCAAACCCATATGTGTCAAGCAAAGTTAGTACTATATACAGCATACCTAAATTCTGTTTTCTGGTATATCCATGTCAGATAAAAGTCTTTACTGTAATTCTATTAAAAAAGTTGTGAACCAAGGAAACAACGTATGATCTGGACATGTTAAAAGTCAATAAAAACACAGAAAACATTAATGCTGACATTCAAAATACTGTGAAAACCACACACACACACACACACACACAGACACTGTTTAATAGTCCTCCATGGAGACACTAGCAGGGCATGGTTAACTCTGAAGATTACAGACCAACAGGTCTCAATAAACTGGACCTTTGGTCAATATATGCAATCTTGAACAAAACTTACTGTGCTGACAACATTACTTTCTGATAAGCCTTACCATGACCATGGCCAATGACCTGTGGATCCCAGAATCTATAGGTTTCTTTGTTTTCATAAGTACCTGTCATCCACAGTGTTTGGTGAAGAAGGTTACTCTAGAAATAAGGTTTGATGCAAAACCCATTCTTTTTAGCCACAATGACCATAACCTTTGACAGAAAAGTCAATGGTCCTCTTCCAGATCATAAGTGCCAGCCATCCACAAACTTGGTCAGGTACATGGTCTTTAACTAAAATTATCAAGTAAAAATATTCTTTCAGATAAAGTGACCTTGACTACTGACCTTTTGTTGTTAATGTGCTATTAAACCAACCAGCAAACCCAACATTACCATCCACAAAGTTCAGCACACGTACATGATGTAGAACCAATGTTATTCTGTGGAAACAATTTTTCTTTATTCAGAAACAGTGACCTTGACCTTTGATATTTTCAACCCAACATCAACAGAACTCTTCCTCAAAACAAGTGCAAGTCATCCACAAAGTTTTGGTAACTGTAGATGGTGAAGAACTCAATTTATTGTGTGGGATGAAAGTCAGCCGGATGGACAATATAACTTAAAATGCTCCACTGTATGACATGCATATGAAAGCTTTTGCATGAGGAGAATTAGTGTCCAATTCACCAATATAAAGAAGAAAAAATATATAATCGATTCCAGCTAACCGATTTATTGTCAATGATTTCCCTAACCCCTCCACTGAAAAAAGAAAAAAAACCCACAAGAAAATGTATGATTATTTAACAAGGCAAAACCCATCATGAAACATAACAAAATAGAATCAACTGATGACTCACTTGAAAAAGCCTTGGTAAATGATATTGACAAACTAAAGTACAATCACCATGGCAAAAACTGTTGATGCAAATCAAATCAGCAAACTAAAAGAGTGTGCCATTGCTTCACAACTAGAGCATCTGCCATGCTAGGAACAGCATGCACTAGGGAAAATAAGCTCAAAATCTTAAGATCCCCTTACCTATTTTCAAATAAGAAATTAATATCCCCATACAGTACATCAGAGGGAAGTGGAAAGACTTGAGATGCCAGTGAAAACTCGTGAGATTTTCCTAGCCGCCAACTTTTATTTTCTATGTATAGAAGTCTGAAAAGAAACATTTGCATGTTTTACAAAAATAGACTTTAAATTATTTTAACAGCAAATGCAAAATTTGAACCCATCTTCCCTACTTCAAACAATTATGGACAGAGTTTTACAAAAACAATACACTTTTTCTTGTACTATAAACAGTTACATGTATTGCAAAAATGACTACTAAAGTGCTTGTGTACTACACACTAAAAGTCAACAAAAAGTCCAAAAACTTTAGGTAAGTATCTAAACATTCAACAGTACTATCAACTGTCTGTTGGAATTTAAACAGAACTAGAGGATTAGTGAGCAATTTGTTCACTTAAATATATCCCTTCCTTTCCCACATCCACCCCTTAATTTAATAATGGTGACAAGTGAAAAAGGCATTATTCTTCTTAAAACAGTAGTGTACACAGGCTGGTTAACATACTATCTTCTGATGTGAATAATATATAAAATTTTTTACAGCAATCCACTAAAAATACAGGAGTAGGTGCATTCACAAAATTATGTAAGACACTACATCCAGCTTAAGCAAAAAGGGCAATAACTCTTACAAATATCAAAGGAACACAAAAATGTGTCAATATGTGCATATTTATATGATGACCATAATACTGCAAGTGTCAAGTTTCACAGCAGTCCATAAAAACACTGTTGGACAAGCAACATTCTGATTCTGGTGGGCAATGGCCCAAATACAAAAGTCCTTTGAAGGGACTGACACTCCACTGGACAAACAAAATTTCCAAGAATCCTGATCAAGACTGTTTCTTCGTTTTAACTGCTAAGTGTTGAAAACATCTGGTGGTCATGTTAGATCAAGATCAGCATCCTTTTCATTTAGGAACTAGACATCTTGTGAAGACTTTTGGTGAAAACCCCTATGCTGAACCATGGTAATTCAGTTGGTTGAACATTGGACTCATCATCCAAGGCTCACAGGTTTCCAGACCTGCCAATCCTAACACAACCTTTTCAGTAAGGCAGTCAATGTTTTTTTTGTAAGTCAGACCAATTTTCAGTAAGGAGTAATAAAATATCATTGACTGATATTATCAAGTTGGAAAATATGCATTTAAAAGTTCACAAGTATAATTAGAGACTGATGCAGCTATGGTATATTCAACTAAAAAGTTTCGTTAAGTTACACTTACAACTTAATAACCTCAGTATAGTCTCAAAATGCAGTTCCAAATCCTATAGATATCAATGACTTCTTGTTACCTCTCAATTTGTTATCTATCTTTGGCTTTTTTTTCAATTTCATGTGACAAATGGCAATTATCTTTCCCACAATGAGACACTCAAATCAACATGATGTCCAATAAATGTAACTGTTGCCCTGCTACCTTTGTTCACAAGAATTTTGAATATTCCTTTTTATCCTTCTGTGCCATTTCATTTTCTTAAGAGGCTTATTGTACCTTTCATTCTGAATATGTACCATTTGTTGCAGGCCATTTAAAAAGATTCTATAAGCAACAGCTTGAACAAATATGTGCAGTTTAAAGCATACAAGCTACTCGTGTGAAGTTAGTCTGGTTCCCTCACCAACTCCATTGATTCTAATATGAAACATGAATCTGAATCAAACATGGACAAGCCAGTATCTTGATTTTACCGCATCAAACATATTGCAAGTTTTGCTATTATTCAAATTTTATGAGTCATTTCCTTAAGACTTCCAGTCAAATCATAAGGGTTTGTAGGTCTGGATTTGATCCCAGGCCATCCTGGGTTGGCTGGTCTGTGTATTTTTGGGAAGAGCAATTTGCTCACATTTCCTCAGCATGATATAGCCAATAAAACCAACAAAATGAACAACCATCCATTAAGAGGGATTAGCAATAACAATATTTCAAGATGGTTGTTGTGGTAGCGATAATGGATGTCTGATCAAGACCATTTTCCATCAAGAGCAACTAGATCCACAAGAAACCCTATCAACATATGATTATATATTCTGGAGAAAGAACAAAATAAAGATACTGGATGCCAGATTAGATTCTTTTTCATTTTGGACCAACTACACTCCATAAAAAATCTTCTGGTGAAAATCTCATGTTGATATAACTTTCTGTTTAAGGGGATTAGTGATAAGATTAGCAAGGTAATCTGCCATGGTGGCAATACTGGCATCAGATCAGAACTATTTTCAAACAGAACCAACAAGACATCATAATTAGTCTACTGGTGAAAACCCCATGTTGATATACCTTCCAAACAAGAAGAAAACAAGATTTTAATAAAGCCAAATGGTCTACATACTGGATCTTGGATCAGCAACACTGTCATTTTGGACCAACCAGACATCATTTTAAGTCTTTCGGTGTCAACACAACCAACAGCAGGTGTAGTGATATGATTTTCCAAATTGCCAGGATTGCTGCCATATGGATGTAAAACAAATGGCACCATATTCATACAGGACCAATTAGACATCATAAGAAGTCCTTCAGTGAAAACCCCATTGCCGATATTACCAATTCTTCAATTAGAGTAATAATAATTGAAATTAGTCACAATGACAGCTATACTGGATATCAGATTGGGACCTTTTTCATTAGGGACCAACTAGGCATCGTTAAAAGTCTAGTATTGATAACAAGAGTTTCTGAAAAATGCCATTATATTTTAAGTCAATGGGGCACCATTTTAATTTGGGACAAACTAGACCTTGAGATGAATATGTTGGCAAAGTTTTAGTAGCAATCCTTTCAGAACTTTAGGAGTAGCAATGATACCAAACTTTGTGCTGATGGACACATGATACTGGATGAAAGGCCATCACATGAGTTTTGGTCTATGACCATTACAGCTAATACCTGTCAGTAATTTGTCAATATGGGCATCTTCAGATGATGGTCATAACATGTAAAAAGTTTCATGTTGATCCAATGAAAACTGAAAATAGTTGCATTCACAATATCATGTCGTACACTACATACAGCTCCAAGCCAAATACAGCATTAACTCTAGTACAGTCTCCAGGAGTACTATGAGTTATGTGCACATCTTCACAAGATGACCACAACATGAATTAAGTTTCAAAGTGATCCACCAAAAACTGGGGGACTAACTGTGTTGACTAGATTCTGTCATACACTGTTTTCAGATGCAAGACAAAAAGGGCATCAACTTAAAAAAAAATTAATAGGGGGCAGTAATTTTCCAATATACACATCATGAGGTGATAACTATAACATGTACAATGTTTACACCGATCCAATAAAAGTTTTTAGACTATAGCATTCATCTACCTTCCCAGAAGATTGTACCCCACCTACCAATTTTTAAAACAAAGGGCATAAAGTATATAAATATTGCAAAAGTCATTTCATTCAACAGTTTATAATTTCTAACCTGATTATTGCCAGGAGGTCTCTATCAATGTCATCTTGTTTGCACTGAGCTGCAAACAGGAGCTTACAATGTCAAAAAAAACAAACAAAACAACAGCCTGTTCACTGTCCTTTCCCATTTTCTGGAAAATTTTATCTCAGTGAAAGGGTGAAGTTCCTAGCACTATAAAAAAAATAGAATGTAACAAAACACTGTGTCATCTGCATCTAATTTTTGCAATGTTTAGCTCTAGTATTTGTCAAAAAAATTTGAACAAAATAAAAAGGGCAAATGTTAAAAGGGATGTAACTCCCAACTTTATGGAATTATTCAGAATATATTGAAGATGATGAACTACATCACTCAAGTTTCTGAAAAATAGACTCATTCACAGCAATATGGTGTTTATGTTAGTGAAGAATTGAAATGCAATGGAGATGATAGTGTCTGAGGCCCTCTGGTGACAATCAGGTTAGAAATAATAAACTGATGAATGAAAGGAAAAGGTTTTGTTCATTTTTTATATCCTTGATGTTTTTTGTTTTTAGAAATTACCAAGTGGGGGGGGGGTACCAACTGCTGGGAGGGCAAGTACTATAATAGTATTCACAAGATTCCATCATACACTAAATTGGCTCAAAGAAAAAGGGGCAGTAAGTATTAAAAACAAGAGGCCCTTGAAGGGACTGATACTCTACTTCCTGAAAAGAATGTCCAGGAATTTAAGATAAGACCATTTGGCTTTTTTAACATCTGAATGTTGAAACCATCTCCAACAATCTGGAGTGAAAAGATTTTAAAATTAGCCAGTATTAGCCATTTTGGAAGTAAGAACAAGACCAAGTTCCTTTAGAACAAAACAGACATGTTAGTATTCAGCAGAATTCATGACAAATTTTTCAATATTTTTCATTGTGTCAGCCATGCACAAGGTCAAAATGGCACCATTTTAATTCAGGTCTAACAAGTTAGTCTTCTGGTGAAAACCTAATGTCTCTGTCACTTTCCACTTAAGAGTAACAATAACATGAATACTTTACTGTGTGTAAAGTATTATGGCTGTCATAGGTGTTATACTGGTTGTCAGATCCACACCATTTTCATTTAGTTCCAACCAGACATCAAAATAAGTCTTTTAGTGAAAACAATATTAATATGACCTTCCATCTAGGAAGAGTAGCGAAAATATTTTCAACATTGCTGCTGTTGTGGTCATATTGATTATTAGATAAAAAGTCTTTCAGTGAAAACCCCAGGCTGATATAACTTTTTCATCCATGGGTAGCAGTAACAAAGTTTTTCATGATGGCTGCTGTGGTGGCCTAACTGGAGGTCAGATCTGCACCATATTTTTTAGGATTAACTAGACATCATAAAAAGTCTTTTATTAAAAAACTTCATGCTGATATATGACCAACCATTCAGATGGAGCAGCAATAACTATATTTCAAGATGGTCACTGTAATGTGGCGAATTTCGAAGACTTATTGAAACTTAATGTGAATAAATCGTGCACTGAAGTTAGCTTAGTCAAGCCAAAAGGTCTTGAGAAAGTTCACTGATATTTCTCTTATTTCATCTCTGAAACATAAAAGGGTCTACGTTAAGCTTCAGTAGAATTTGACCGAGTCATCGTAATGGTATAGTGACACAGCGTACATAGAGTTACAACCGCATCAGTTGGGAGAGGACTTTATGTCAAATAATTGATCTTCAAAGGAAAGCTAATTGCAGCATATTTTAGGCTGGTGAAATCTGATGAAAGACGTGATTATTTGGGCAGAATTTTAGGAACAGTTACTTCTGATTGGTCAGTAAAAATTAAGGTGTACACTTTGGGAGACTTAGAATTTATAGGAGCAACTTTAGTCAAATTTCTTTAGTTGAGAATCTTGCTTGGGAGAAATCAGATTGACTCCGTGGGAACAATAGAATTGTGTTTCCCTCGTTAATGAAGAAAGGTCAGATAGCTTCTTGGAAAGGAAGACAGGCTTTAGAGATTTGACACATGATTGTGTGGGAAGAACAAAAGAACAGCATTAAGGAAACAGCTTTATACCCTCGAAGAAAGGAGAAAAGAAGTAAAAGGAAAACCCGATGAGTCCAGGGAAAATCCGCATCTAAGAGAGGTCAGAATAAACAGGGGTCAGAAAGAGGACCAAAGCGCACACATTAGACATGGAAACAAAACGAGAGGAGACAGACACCATGTGATGCTGTCAAGTGTGGAATTTAACTCTAAATTCACTACTCGTAATATGATGTAAATTGAACACTGCGACTAAATTCTATCAATGTAAATCGGTTGGATTGAAAGTGAAATTTTGGTCATGTATTAATTGGAAGTGAGATTTTGGTTATGTATTAATTGATTACATTTATATTAGACAAACTGTTGGATTGGAAAGTGAAATTTTGGTTATGTATTAATTGATTAAATTTACTTTTATCTATTGGAAAAGGGGGCTCGCAGTTGTTATTTCTTTCAATAGCCTTGCTCAGCTATCTGTTAACGTTCCATCTATCCATCCACACTGGGCAATAACACCGTGGGAGGTCATTCCCTAGTTAACGATCGGCCAAATCAATTAAGGAGGCTTTAATGTTTAAAGTCCCCGTTACCGTCAGTATGGTGACCATATCATATGTCAAGGCAGCACCATTTTCATTTACAACCAACTAGACATCACAACAAGTCTGGTGAAAATCCCACAATGATATTACTTTCCGTTCAGGAATAGCAATAATATGACTTTCGTGATTGGTGCCAAGATGGCCAAACTGGTGGTCAGATCAGCTTCATTTTTGTTCAGAACCATCTAGACTTCATAAGAAGTGTTTAGGCGAAAACCCCATGTTGATATAACCATCCAATTAGAAATAGTGACAGGATTTTCAAAATGGTCACTATAGTGGCCATATTAGATGTCTTAGCAAAACCATTTTCATTTGGGACCAACTACACATCACAAGAAGTCTTCTGGTGAAAACTCCATGTCAATATGATTCTGTTTAGGAGTAGCTATAACAATATTTTCATGATGACTGCTGTGGTGGCCATATTGGATTCCAGACTGGTACCATTTTCATTTTGGACAAAAAATTTAAATGTCTTTTTAGTGAAAAGAAAATATTAATAATACCATCCATTTAACAAAAGCAGCAACAACATTTTCAAGATGACTGCTGTGGTGGCCATATTGGATGTCTGAACAGCACCATTTTCATTTAAGACCAACTTGATCTTGATACAACTGTGTGTAAAGTATTATGGCAATGTTCTAAGCAATTAATGAGTAAAAAAGAGACATCAGACAAAAGGCCATCCCATTAGCTATTCTGGTCTACACTTTTGTTGGTACTACATAGTCACCTTTGTGATGAGGTGCCATAAAACATTCCTACATACATCCTATGACCAGTAGATATTGATTTGCTGACATGTACATCTGTTGATTAAAATCCTTCCCATGATTTCACTGAAATTTTGAAGACAAGCTCCATTCTAAATAGACAGAGACATAAAATGCATTCAGCTGCATGTCAAGTAAGGTAAGAATTCTTATACAAACTGCAAAGTGATTCTTCAACCTGTGCATTTTCAAGTGATTAACATGATATTTAATAACATTTATGAAAATCTGTCTAAAAATATGAGACCATTGGTGTAGCAACTGCCCATGCAACCCCTGCAACTACTTGGGGCTGGGGGCCCAAAATTCCCATCAAACAACTTTTTATATTTTGAAGGGGCCACATAATAAAGTTTTATGGAGAAGCCCAGAAATCCTTGCTACTCCAATGCTTGCTGTGCTAACAAGATTTTGTCATACAACAGGTTAAGGTAACATAAAAAAAAGGGCAACATTATTGCTAGGAAACCCCTAAAAAGTATGTTTGTTACTGATCAGCAAATCATTAACATGTCATGAAGAAGCTATTTTTATTGAATTTGATAAAATTTAACAACAATGAAATATCATGACTTGGAGTATCAAACTAACAGTGTAGCTAGCAGACAGTGTAAACCAGGTACAGTCGAAAGGTCCATTAACAGTGTAGCTAGCAGACAGTGTAAACCACGTACAGTCGAAAGGTCCATTAACAGTGTAGCTAGCAGACAGTGTAAACCACGTACAGTCGAAAGGTCCATTAACAGTGTAGCTAGCAGACAGTGTAAACCACGTACAGTCGAAAAGTCCATTAACAGTGTAGCTAGCAGACAGTGTAAACCACGTACAGTCGAAAGGTCCATTAACAGTGTAGCTAGCAGACAGTGTAAACCATATACAGTCAAATGGTCCATTAACAGTGTAGCTAGCAGACAGTGTAAACCAGGTACAGTCGAAAAGTCCATTAACAGTGTAGCTAGCAGACAGTGTAAACCATGTACAGTCGAAAGGTCCCTTAACAGTGTAGCTAGCAGACAGTGTAAACCAGGTACAGTCGAAAGGTCCATTAACAGTGTAGCTAGCAGACAGTGTAAACCATGTACAGTCGAAAGGTCCATTAACAGTGTAGCTCGCAGACAGCGTAAACCATATACAGTCAAATGGTCCATTAACAGTGTAGCTAGCAGACAGTGTAAACCATGTACAGTCAAAAGGTCCATTAACAGTGTTTGCATTAGTAGTTGGCAGCCAGCTTAAAAACCTATTACCTTTACTAATTACAAGAATGTAGCTATCCACTTTTACAATACTGTAACATTTTGTTGCAACATTGGTTGCATTACCCAGCTTTGTGCATTGAATTTTGAGCCAATCACTTTAACAAATATTGAGAAGGCTGCATCAATAAAGTTCTACGTCATCAATAAGGTCTTACTTACTCAGGTATATGAGCATCTGGGGACAGGTGGTCTACTCCAAAGCCCTCTCCCTTCAACCTGTCCAGTACTGTGTCATTACCTAGGAAATGACCTAAAATATACAAATTACATTTACTGACCAGGCACAGTAAAAATTGCTTAAGATTTGTATATGAAAATAGGCATACAACTTTTTATTTGTAATTTTTTTAAAATTAAAGTTAATAGCCCTGAATTTGTTTCTAATATAAGAAATCCATTGTCCAATATTAGAAAATAACTTAATAACATTAGAAAATAAGTACTTTTTTGTTTTGGTCTAGAAATGCTTGCCAAAGCAAAATAAGAAAATTGATAGAACAGAAGTATCTCAAAAAGGCTAACTCCACCTTTGAAAAAAAATGTATGTATGTATGTATGTGTGTGTGTGTATATATATATATATATATATATATATATATATATATATATATATATATATATATATATATATATATATATATATTGATGCATGCATGCATGATGTATAGGGTTTAATGGTACATCAACACAGTCCTGGCTATGCAGTGTGGAAGCTCTTTTATTATCCCCAAAGGGCAAACAAAACAAAGATACTGGTAAAAAGGGTAAAAATTTTAAAATACAGGGTCATATTTTTAATATAAACTACACTCTTTGACAAAGTACAAGACCTTCACAACTGGAACATCCTCATAAAAGCATCCCGAGGCAAAAGTGTTAGTCATCTCTTTATGGCATGTACCAGAAGGGTGCAATGGGCCTGTTCTACATCCTATGATGTGCAGGAGGGTGCAATGGGCCTGTTCTACATCCTATGATGTGCAGGAGGGTGCAATGGGCCTGTTCTACATCCTATGATGTGCAGGAGGGTGCAATGGGCCTGTTCTACATCCTATGATGTGCAGGAGGGTGCATTGGGCCTGTTCTACATCCTATGATGTGCAGGAGGGTGCAATGGGCCTGTTCTACATCCTTTGATGTGCAGGAGGGTGCAATGGGCCTGTTCTACATCCTATGATGTGCAGGAGGGTGCAATGGGCCTGTTCAACATTCCTGAGTCCGCAGTGAGTATTTAGACTATGTACTCAACATGTGTTTTCAGTCAGACAACTCAAAGAAAAGGAGGATTATCTATAGTCTACTTTTAAAGGGGCACTGTCTGGCCGAGTGGACTAGGTGTTTGCCTTTACATATTTCTCACATGTATCACCTCTGTTCAAGCAAGTTGGGTCTAAACTTGATTAATGTTGGTAACTGAGAAAGCTTGCCAGTAGCTTCCTGTGGGTCAGTGGTTGTACCTGGCGTTTTCCTGGGTGTTTCCTCCACCAAATATTCCGGTTACCATATTTTGTGCAAAAAATGGCAACTAAGTTGGGTTTAACCAGACTGGATTGGTGTACTTTTTAGAAATTGTCATCTTTTACTAAAACAAGATGGCTATTTTTTTTTATCAAGACATAACTACATCATAACAAGAAAAAAAAAGAAATTCCATCTTACCAGCACCAAATGCAAAGAAGAAACTTTTCTTTGGGTGTGTTTTTAGAAGACTTATAACCCTGTCTGCCATTCTCCTATTGCGTTTATTTATGAGCTCCATCCTGAAGTAATCATCAATGACTTTGGCAGTTTCCAGGTCCTGTGGCTGAATGGATGAGTTGGACAGAAGTGGAAGCTGGGCAGAATCATGGTCAAAGATAACTGAGTTGAGATCGCCACAGTTGTAGTGGTGAATGAGGTCATCTGTGGTATACACACTTCGTCCCTTGCTTGTGCGTAGCACTTCATGCTGCCAAAGCGTCTGGTTCAACGCAAAAAGCACCTGCAATAACAAAATTTTAACAGTAAAACATTATATTGAATTTACACTTTATGACAAAATACATATTTGTCATTGTTATCAAAACGATCAGTGCTTTTTCAAAATGTAGTTTTATACTGCTGTGAAACAGTGAAGTATATATACATTACAACACCTAATATTATCAAACATATACACAATTATGTACCATATATACTTGCTTATAAGTCAAGTCCAACTGCAAAATGCACAGACCTGGATCAGTCATCACATAATGTGCTGGCAGATCTGGATCTGTACAGTTTGTTGGGAGTTATCAGTAGAACAAACAACACAGACCCTGATCTGCAGGTGCATTATGCTAAGCAGATCAGGATCTTTGAGAAGGATGTCAACTTGTAGGTAAGACATTTCTCAGACAGGACCAGTAAACATAAACACTCAACAAACAAGAAAATATTAGTGGACCTGAGGAAATTACATCAAATTAAAACAGAAAAAAACTATTCTCCTGGAAATGCTAGGATGAATTGAAGACTTACACAGGAAAACATGTACTTGACCCATCAACATATGAGAGTAAATATCAATAAAAAAATTACAATTTTTTTAATATAAAAAAATCCAAATGTTTACAAAAGAATGAAACTGGCCACCACCTTGGCATACATAACACATGTCAAACATGTGATTAAATGATCATAAGTATAATTTTGTTTGTAATATTCAAAATTGATCTGTGATAAATACACTGTTTTGTAAACCAAAAAAACCTCCTCTTAATTACTTTGTGATGAAAAATGAAAAGATCCTATTAATATCATTAAATTTGTAACAAGATTACTCCAGAATTTCCATATATTCCCTACTGATGGAAACTACTGTAGATTCAGTACAGTGAAAAAGTACAGAGTTAAGAAGTACTGGAATATATGAGCCAATTAATGTATATTATCCAACCACACTAAATTCTTTAAAATTAAAAACTGTTATTGTTACAGCTGATTTGATTGGATCATTCCGAGGGTTTCAACCAATCAAAAGACTGTTACATTTTTCTTTGCAAAATTTGTCAACACAGACTAAGGTTTTATTTGCAATGAATTGTTTGACAGTACCCTTTACGTACTATGCACTTATGCCAACCACAAACTATCACTGAAATTTACATTGATTCACAACTTACCTATTCGGTGATGGAAAAAATGTGACAGTTACTAAAAAGCAGAACTCTTTCATACATATGTCTGCCTTTACCTTAATGATAGGATCAGCAATGTGGTACATAGGCATACCTTCTAGTAATGATTAGAAGTATACCAAGTTCATCCATTATTCTCAAACAGCAACAAAGTTAAAATGCAAAGAGAACAGTGAAACAGAACACAAAATTTTAAGCCATGACTTTAATATTACATGTAGTACATCCCACATGTGGTGCACAAAATATCTTCTAATGATATATCATTATACATAATTTTTTATCCCTATTTCAAATGGGTGTAAGGTTATTGGCTGGAAATGAAAATGTGATGAAAAATTCCAATACCGATCCATGACCTTGTTCTTGAGGATAGATCCCCAATGCGGTTCAAAACTGTACAGTGTTTGCTAAGTTTTGAACATTAATTTCAACTGACTTTTCAAGTTATAGTATAAAAGGGAAAAGCATGACGGCAAATTTAAAGCACTAAGTGGTGACCTTGACCCTGAAAATAGACCTAAATGTACATTGACACACCTTGTAACTACAATGATGAAAATGAGTATACCAAGTGTCATCTGTTAATCTTAATGGCTTAAAAATGATAGAACTGAAACAAAAGTCTCATAAAACTTACAGCAAATACTGATGTGACCTTGATCTTGAAGATATGACCCCCCCACCAATATGATCACTATCTGTATACCAAGAATCAAGTTGAAAGTTAATGAGCACAAATGAAAGTGAGGTGAATGTGCTGACAAATGGAAGACTAGTTGGACAGAGGCAAATGCAAATTCCGTTTCCAACCTTTTTGAAAATATGGGGGACAATAAGAAGCTCATGTGTGCTTTGGATTTATAACATAGCTTTATCAATTTTTCAGTCACTGCACTATGATGTCTGCAGTGTGGCAATTTATAGTGATGTCCAGCACTGGGGCATCATGCCACAGACATGTAGCACTATGTCCAACTCAGGCACATTATCTTGACACCGGGCTGACCATTCCTAATACTAACCTCTTAATGCTAAGCGCCTAGTGAGCAGCTGGTAATACTATTTTTATAAGTCTTTGGTATGACTCAGCCAGGGTTCAAACCTGCAACTGAGGTGGACACTCCAATCACTTAGGCCACCAGAACAGTCAACATGAAGAAGCAGTAAGTATACTGATAATAATATTAACAGGGTGACAAAAGTCATAAAATGACCATAATCAGTGGTCATACAGTACATCCACTGGAACTGAATCCACTATTTCTTCTAACAAGCAGCTGTATTTGCTTGAAGATCTATTTTTAATGATGTGCTATCCTACCTGCTTTTCATGAGTCATGATGTGCTATCCTACCTGCTTTTTCATGAGTCATGATGTGCTATCCTACCTGTTTTTTCATGAGTTATGATGTGCTATCCTACCTGCTTTTTTCATGAGTCATGATATGCGATCCTACCTGCTTTTTCATGAGTCATGATGTGCTACCCTACCTGCTTTTTCATGAGTCATGATGTGCTATCCTACCTGCTTTTTCATGAGTTATGATGTGCTATCCTACCTGCTTTTTTCATGAGTCATGATGTGCTATCCTACCTGCTTTTTTCATGAGTCATGATGTGCGATCCTACCTGCTTTTTCATGAGTCATGATGTGCTACCCTACCTGCTTTTTCATGAGTCATGATGTGCTATCCTACCTGCTTTTTCATGAGTTATGATGTGCTATCCTACCTGCTTTTTTCATGAGTCATGATGTGCTATCCTACCTGCTTTTTTCATGAGTCATGATGTGCGATCCTACCTGCTTTTTCATGAGTCATGATGTGCTACCCTACCTGCTTTTTCATGAGTCATGATGTGCTATCCTACCTGCTTTTTCATGAGTTATGATGTGCTATCCTACCTGCTTTTTCATGAGTCATGATGTGCTATCCTACCTGCTTGATAATGTACTTGCTCTTTTAGAATCAGCACAGGAAGGACTCAATGCAACTGAAATTACGTTAAAACCACTGGAATTCTGGTAATTTCTAACTCATTAAAGTGTAGTTTGCTAATGAAAGCCATGAGCAAGTGTACTGAAAGTCTCACAGATACTGGTGATAATTAGTGAAAGGGAAAAGGGAAAATTTCCCTCAAATTTCTGTATCTTGTGTCCCAGGTGGTAAATGTATAATGCATATCTGTCTGCATTTCTTACACTGAAGCTACTGGACACACACACACACACACACACACACATTTTTTTAAAAGAGTTACTAACACAAAATCAACCTAGTGCAAAGAATTGGGAAAACAAATTATTGCAGTCTGTCAACATTTTCATGGCTTGAAACATTAACAAATTTTCAAGGTGTCCACCAGAAAAGTAAAAATAAATTTTACCTGCCAAGAAACAAAAGATACAAAAAAATCTCTTGGTATGTGAAAGCTTTTATCCATGTAATAAACACACAAATCTTTTCTAAAATATGAGGGCCCTGGGGAGGCCTAGTGGTCTAAAGCACCAACCTTTGCCAAGCACAGCCATCTTACCTCTGCTTGGGTTTGCCTTGGCCACCATGTGTATGTGAAAAAGCTTACCAGAAGCTTCCCATGGGCTGGTAGTTCTTACAATTTATTCCCCAGGTTCTTCCTCCACCAGTTATACTGGCTGCCATGAAAACTGCATTAAACCCAAACAACAACAAGAATGTTTCCAAAATATGCCAACTTCAAAAATTTGTAGGTGCATTTATAATGTGTACATTTTTCAAGGTTTCCATCTGGAGGCACCAACTTTGCATAATTACAGTCAAAGATGCTGAAAAAAGTGTAATTATCTGGCTGAAATAAACAAAAGGACTATTACTTTTTATATAACAGTTATCATAAATATATTCATAACCCCTGATTTTTGGCAACCAGTGGTAGTGGTTGAGAGGTTACTGATGCTGATGTTATTATTATTATTATTATTATTATTATTATTATTATTATTATTATTATTATTATTAGTGTTGTTTCTGTTTTTATTGTAGTTTATCCATCAACTTACAGTTCATTTCTGGGGTTTTTTGTGTTCCTAAAACTGAACAATGCATTGAGAACATGTTGCTTGTGTTCCTTAAGCAGAACAAAGTATAGGAACAGCTTGCTCATGTTTTTAAAACACAACAAGGCATTGGAAACAAGTTTGATTGTGCTCCTAAAACAAAATAAGAAATTTAGGAACAGGTTTGCTTATGTTCCTAAAACAGAAACAAGCAAAGAGAATAGGTTTGCTTGCATAATCAAATTAATATATCTTTTAATTAACTGCAGAAAAAGGCCTGGTCAGCCAAGGGAGATAAAAGCATACAACTTACATATAAAAAAGAAACACTTACCATAACATAAAAAAATCTATGAAAAATTCTGGATGTCTACATGTTAATTTACAACAAGAGATGTACCCACTAACAGTACAAAGTTGTTCATAAATAACAGATGAGTGGGTTCTTGTATCTATCACATAGTGAACCAGTATGTTTTGACCTAATTCTAAGCTGTGAACAAATTATTGCATACCTATGTACTTTTCATTGAACATATTGTGTTGCCATGGGGCCAGTTGGTGCCTTCAATCAGACTGTGGAAAAATATTACTAGTTTCCTATTGAATGACATAAGTACATTATTAAATACCAAAAAAGGTTATTTACCACAACTTATCACCCTGAAACTCCCTCATCAAACAATTTAATGCTGCACTGACCAATATGTCATTTATGCTTGTGTCAGACAACCAGACTGGGACCAGTTCTTTCTTTATGTCATGTTGCATTAAGGAGTCAACACAATACCTTTCTGCATCATGTATGGTCAGCCTATTGATGTGGCATTGTCAGAACCAACAGAAACATATTCAGGGACGGATGATTACAAGACATATTTTCTAACAAAATTCCACAAAATATACAATTTAGTCAAACAAAGTATCAAACTACATGTAGCCCAGCAAAAACAGAGATTTTCAAAGGACTGAAATGCCAAAAAACATGAATTCAAAGTAGTTGACAAATATAAATATATTCAACAGCCAGTAAACCAAACCTCTCTACAAAATTTTCACACCTGTGCAGTGGCCTACATAGGATAATTGCAAAAACAACACCAATGAGCTATCATATTGAGAGCTTTAACAACAAACAAGCAACCCTATATACTCGCTGTCACAAACAGCAATCAACAAAGATCCTGATCTGCCATAGCATGATGCGCATGCAGTTCAGGTCTTTGTTTGTTTGTTCTACTAATTACTCTTAACAAACTGCTCAGACCCAAATCTGCTGTCTGTGCAGTTTGTGGTTGGACCTGCATGCGAGTACAAATGGTAAACAAATTGTATGCACAAATCAAATAAAACTGCTTATAAACTCAGATGCCTTGGCAACAGATCCTGTATTGTTTTCACCAAGATACAATAAAATCACTATGGTAGTGATACTAAGACTCAATTATGAAGAGCCAGATCAGAAAAACAGTATTTTGTCTGCTAAAAAATAATGCAAAGGGCACAGCCTGGGTAGGCCCAAAGATGGTTCCATCTTAGCTTATCCTTTAAGGAACAATACAGTCGCTTCAAAAGAAGTGCTAACAGAAAGAAAAAGTGGTTACAGTGGATTAAACCTATTCACTCATGGAATTAAATCAAAAGTTACCTGAGCACACAATTTCATATGAATAAAATTTTTCTCTATTATGTCTATTTTTTAACAATTACCTGTTTTAGTAATTCTTTAATATTGCTTGCGTACTTTTTGCTATTTCTGTAAATGAATGAAATTCCAGACAATGTTTACAAAAATGATGTGTAAATATATCATTCAAACAGCCCAGGGATAAATTATCAGGATAAAGAATCTGATGAGACTGACTGCTGATGAACCATTAGACCTAACCAACTTTTTAGGAAGGACCTTTGGGGAAGTGTTTACAATTCTTGCTAGTGAGCTTGGCACACATTTGTGTTGCAAATAACAGTGATATGAATGTGTACATGTTTTGTACTTGATTGATTTAATTAACAATATCATTTTAAATGACTAAACATTTATGCTGCATCCTGTTACAGATTTTACTCATCTTTTAGGCATTTTCTGAGATGCATACTATCATAATCAGTCCTACTGTCATAAGTGTACATACAAATCTGGGGAAAAAGACACACACCCCCCAAAAAAGCTCATGGGGTACTTTTAAATGTACAATGACACTTTTTTGTTGGGAGGGGTATATGTCACAGTGCCCCAAACCCAAGCTTATTACCAAACTAATGGTGGTCACCATGACCCTGACCCAAGCTAATTATGAAGCTAATGGGTGGGTGGGCATGCATATATGTGCATGTGTGCGTTGTCTGTTCTAAAATGAGAAGGCAAGGTCACTAAGACTGGGTGCAGTTTCATTGGAGTAGAGCAGGGGTTAAGATTACAGTTTTGGATTGAGAAGTTAAAAGCATATTGGTTCATAGATGCATAGTCGTGTAACAGTAAATGAAGGAATAATAAGAATATACTCAATGAGTTACTGACACCACAGGAAATATCATATGTGAACAATATGGCCTCGTTGACAAAATATCTGAATCTGTAAAACTCTTGCGTGCCCTGAGACACATTTTATACCTCACGAATTCCAAGGAAAAGGATGATATTCTGACAGACATGACTAAGGCATCAGACTGGGATTGTTTATTTTTCTTTTCTTAATTTTCACCTTGGACTGGTGTCTAGCACTAGGAAAAGGGCAAGCAACAAAATAATAGCAGGTAATGTATTACTGCCATTAAAATCTGTAATCTGTGGAAAAGGCTAGGGCATGGTTACCCTGTGATGAGCCTTAAGGTGGGAAACTGTATTATCCGATAATACTGTATATAATCACATAAAAGTCTGATTCAACTCCAAACCAGATAGGTCCAGATCTGCCATTGGATAATGCACTAGGAGATCTGGGCCTATGCATTTTGCTACAATTAACAAGTACAACATAAACCCTGACCTGATGGTGCATTATGTGATGGCAGATCAGGGTCTATGTTGCTTGCAGTTGGACCCCATTTACAGTCAAGTATATACTGCAATCTTATGCTTAATCAGCTACCACTCCCAGGTTAGTTAGTTCATATTGGGTGGAGTTTAAAGTTGGTTCAGTCCAAGTGTTCAGTTCAGTTCGGTACAGTGATGACCATGAATAAAGTCCTCAGTTGTTTAAAAGAGTTTAAATATGTTACAAAATGCAGACATGCTGAATTTTATGGAATATAATGTTCTGATGAAATGAGACGACTATACTTTGAATTCATTATGGACAGTATAGGGTGGACAGCTGATGTCATGGCATAATTATGTAATGTCTGTAAATAAATATATCAAGAACTAAAATGCAGTCTTGTATACTAATTCCCCAGGGGACACAAACATGCCTACTCAACCCAGTCAATTTACATCTAAAGGATACTGACATACATATATTATACAGTATTAAGGTTATAATTCAAAAGCACTACAAGTAACTTGTCAAATTTAAAACACAAAAGGTGATAAAACAGCCAAAAGAGGTGTTTATGGTTCAGCTGGAATAATTTTTCACTGACATCCTGGTATTTGGATAATTTAAAAAAGGGGACTGCAATAATGTACCAACTAATCTTAAAGACAGCTCACATCAGAGGAAAAGACCAAAATATTCTATAAATGAACCTACTGCCAGGTCATGGTCTACACTCTTCAATTTCCAAGTATGCTGTACATCAGGTCATGGTCTACACCAGGGGTCTCAAACTTAAACCACCCTGAGTGCCGCATGAGGGCATTTTCTATGGCCCAAGGGCTGCACCACCTTAGTTTTCTCTCATGACACCTTGTGACGCCAATCATTTTGCGGGCCACAGGATATGGCTTGGCGGGCCGCATGTTTGAGACCCTGGTCTACACTCTTCAATCTCCAATTATGCTGTACATCAGGTCATGGTCTACACTCTTTAATCTCCAATTATGCAGTACAACAGGTCATGGTCTACACTCTTCAATTTCCCATTATGCAGTACATCAGGTCATGGTCTACACTCTTCAATCTCCAATTATGCAGTACAACAGGTCATGGTCTACACTCTTCAATTTCCCATTATGCAGTACATCAGGTCATGGTCTACACTCTTTAATCTCCAATTATGCAGTACAACAGGTCATGGTCTACACTCTTCAATTTCCCATTATGCAGTACAACAGGTCATGGTCTACACTCTTCAATTTCCCATTATGCAGTACAACAGGTCATGGTCTACACTCTTCAATTCCCATTATGCTGTACATCAGGTCATGGTCTACACTCTTCAGTCATGGTCTACACTCTTCAATTTCCCATTATGCAGTACAAAAGGTCATGGTCTACACTCTTCAGTCATGGTCTACACTCTTCAATCTCCAATTATGCAATACACCTGGTCATGGTCTATACCCTTCAATTTCCAATTATTCAGTACATCAGATCATGGTCTACACTCTTCAATTTCCAATTATGCAGTGCACCTGGTCATGGTCTATACTCTTCAATCTCCAATTATGCAGTACACATCCTAAAGTACTGGCTCATTCTATGGCATATAAATACTGAGGTTTGACAGACTTACAACTTGATATAGTGATATACAGTAATCTCAACCTAAATTCATTTGAAATATAAGGTTACTCTGAACATTCATATTAGCTTCTCAACAAAAAAAACTCACAAAAAGCAACAAATGTCAGAGACTACTAACCTGTGAAGCAGGAGAAATGAATTAAACAAGAAAGCAATGGCAGCCACACCTATCTATCCAATGATCTTCAAGATTAGATTTTCTTGCTTTCTTCACGAGGGGTTTCAGTTACCTGTTTATACTACTGCAGGCAATATGCAAAAAATATTTCAACTTTAATAAAAAAAACAGCAGGTCTGTGATTAAAAATAGGATACAGATATAATAAAACATTGATGAATATTTACACACCTGATAGAAACCTGTAGCTGTTGTACAATAGCTTACATTTACTGATGTTTAATAAACATAATCTGTAATCAGTTTTAACATCAGTGAGATAAATAATATACTGATCTTCTGACACTTTGAATCCATTAACCTATGTCAGCAATATTATTATTTATTATAAAAAGTTGGTATTCTCTGAATACAAAAAGCTATTACAGAATGAACTAAGTCCAATTTGGCCTGATATCAATAATGTTATTACATAAGGCTAAAATAAATCAATAAGGCTATCACAGAATCAATTTAAGTCCAACTGTGCTTGATATCAATCACATTATTACATAAGGCTATCACAGAATCAATTCAAGTCCAATGTGCCTGATATTAATCACATTATTACATAAGGCTAGTACAGAATCAAGTCCAACTGGGCCTGATATCAATCACATTATATCATAACACCCATGCACTAAGCAGGCATACATTGTATTGAAGGAACCCAACCTGAGGTCAACTATCTCCAAAATTGTATTACTATAGCCAGATACAAATTCTTTCCGAACATAAAAGATATACTGTAATTAATACGCACAGTCTCTTGCTCATAAAGTGGTTAGTGCATCCATTTCAGATGTGGGAGGTCGCTGGTTCTAACCCCAGCCGAGTGATACCAAAGACTTATAAAAATGGTACTAACAGCTGCCTCACTAGGCGCTCAACATTAAGAGGTTAGTGTTAGGATTGGTCGGCCTGGTGTCAGGATAATGTGACTGGGTGGGACATCATGCTACATGTCTGCGGCATGATGCCCCAGTGCTAGACATCACTATAAACTGCCACACTGCAGACACTGTAGCGATATGACTGAAAAATTGTTAAAACTATGTTAAAAGTCCAAATCACACACACACAAACACACTCACACTCTTGCTCATAATCAAGGTCATCTAGTATGTGGATGATATAAACCCATTTACCAAGTTCTATTGAAACTGGACGAGAAATATAGTTTATAAATATGAAGAGATAACAAGGTCAGCCAATCACATGCAACATCATCTCATTATGTCTAACACAATGATGCCATAGGACTGTTTACCAAGTTGAAGCAAAAATTGATTGAAAGCAACCTCAGGCTAATCAAATTCAAGATCACATTATTAATATGCACAGATCTTGCTTATAATTAAGCTCATCCAACATCTTGATAATATAAGACTATTTAACAAGTTTGATCAAAATATCATCAGAAGGATAGTAATGTATATACTCAATTTTGAGTCCAACTGCAAATTACACAGACCCATATCTGCCTTTGCATAACATGCTGGCAGATCTATGCAGTTTGTTAGGAATAATCATCAGAACAAACAAGACAGACCTTGCTCTGCAGGTGTATTATGCTACGGCAGATCAAGATCTTTGTTGCTTGCAGTTTGACCAAACTTTTAACTGAGTAAATTCAGTAAGTAGAGCGATGACACGCTCAACCAATGCATTCAGTCAACCACAGGTTAACAACTAACACAGTCTACATCTTCAAACAAATCGAACAAATCAACATGGAACCTTTATCAACAACTAACGTCTGTTGAAATTTTAAGTTTGGGTCTGTATGAAGAAACAATTAAAAAGCTACAGCCTGAGGGCGGTAGATTCCATCTTTAATTATTGATTATAAAACACAGTTCACCAACAGTGAAAGGAATAAAATTCAACTATTTGAGTGGCATTATATTACCTTTTGTAAGAAAAAAGTGTCAGACTATGAAGATGAGCAGGAAACTACGTGGGAATCTCTGGATTATGTAACAAGTTGGCAGAAACGGGTAAAGAACTCAGTCAGTTGTGCATGAAGGTCTGTCAATGGAATGTGGCTTGGATGTTTGCTGCTGATGCAATAAATAGAACTACTATCCATCTGGAAAGTATCCATTGACATGAGAAAATTGAAACCAACACAGAAATGCTTGTAGAGACATACCTACCCTACTGAACACAGACAGCCTCAGGTGTCAATCATCATCTGATTTTTACACATCAAAACTGACCTCTTTATATAGCCATTTTGATTCGTCATTCAAATACTTAATAGAAATTACAGTGGTCTCATACAAGATATTATCACAGATGAGTTGTTCATCAACTACTATAGCATCACATCTGTTGTTTTTTTTATCACATCAGCTGCCAACATAAACCAAAGTCTGCGAAATGGAGACAGATGTCTCAAGAAAGCAGCAGTTCCAGAACTTTGTCACTTTAAAACATATCTGAAACCCTATCCACTATACTATGTAAAAGCAAGTGACATCTCATCTTCAGAACATCTGGTTTGTCTCAGAGTCTGCCATCTTGCATTTTTCATGGACAATCTTGTCCAGCTCACCATGAAAACAGACCCACAACCTGGTGAAAAGAGAATAAATCAGCTGTGCACCCTGCCCATCACAATCAAAGGCATTCCAAAGGATTCAAATGATGTATTAACATGGCATCTTCCACTGTGTGAAGAAAAAGAAGATTGTGCATGCAAGGAAGTACCACAACTGAAAAAATATCTAGAATTTTTGCTCCTAAAGATGACCTCAGATGAAGAGTGTGCTTTTGAACGTTTTCATCAGCAAGCCACATGGGGCCTGAAATACATCTGAACCAAACTTACGTCATTACTGTCCTTCACATTCATATGCAGAGAAGCTGAGAAAAAAATTTGTGTGAACAGGAGTTATCTGTCAGCCAGCTTGAAGTGAGATGGGGACAAATGCTGAAATAATTCATTAAGAAAACATCCACTGAGAATTAAACATTTCCCTGCATATTGATATAATGAGGCATTGAGAAGAAATTGTAGTCATCGCTGTTGCTGAAAGACTAGGAGGAAAATATGGATACAACTTACTTCTGGCCAGTGTGAAGTCTTCACTTCCATTCTCATTCTTCAATGGAGCTTCCAGTCATGCTGGGTTTTGCTCACTGCTTTTGATAGAACGTTACAAATCAAGTCACTTTCACAGACAAATGAAATATGCTCTATTCAGTACCTCCCACAATGGCAGTATTGTCAGCTTTGGATTAGACAATGCTCTGAGAGATTGACCACAGAGACCCAAAGAAATGTATTCGACTGGGGACCACACTAAGCAATGTAATGATAAAGATGTCCACAGTAGATGAGCAGAGACAAGTGCATACACTAATGCAGTCTTCGAAGATTAAACAAAAGATGAAGAGATAGCATCTAATATCACAAAGGTACATGGGGAAAAAAGCCAGTGATAATGACTTGGGCCATATTGTAAGAACATTTGGTCTTATACATCAAAGAAAAGGAATGTCATTAAGTTTTGACCCCATTCTAAGAAATGTTTATCACAAGGAGAATCCAGAGATGCAGCAAGAGATATTAGATTCAACCACAGAAGAGATAGGAAAAATCATGATTCACAGATATGCAGTAAGAGAGGGTCTATTGAGTATGACACTTAGTCATTGTCCTAACATTGAATCGATAAATGGACCCAAGCAGCTCATTAATAGAATAAAAAGATCAAAAAGGTTAATGGTACACCAAAAACTACATCATTCGAGTGCATGAAAGAGAAAAGTGAGGAGAAAAGAAAAAGGACAGTGAAGATGACAGTGATTGTGGACTTGTGGACTGTCTTCCATTAATACTTGCCAGTCAATCTTTAAGCCAGATGGAACAAAATCATCCACCAAAAAAAATCAGCTAGTGTGAACGAGCTCTTCTCGAGTTCATGAAGAAACTATCTGATAAACGGGTACCATATGGCTCATTTTATAACCTAGGTTATTATCCATATGTGGGTCCACGAATACCCGGACACCAATTGGCATCTTTACTAAGTTGGGTAGAATTTTCCAGATTTATTGTTTATCTTAACGGTATACAAGTTTTCTGCCAGTGCTGGTAAAGGCAGCACTCACTTTGTTTTCAAGTTGACAATCCTTGTGATTGAGCCTTAAGTACACATACTTTTCAGTGCCAAGCAGAGGTGTGTCTTTTCCTGTAAATAATTGACCTTAATCCTACAGCTTGTTTTCCAGATGAGAACTCTTTGATGGAGCCGCGACTGTGGTGCAGTGGCAAGTAACGGGGTGGTTATTTCATCTTGCCACACAAATGACATGTTCAGTTGCAACCTATAATAGATTTTACAAATTGCATGATTGAAGTGTTACTTACAAAGCTCAAAATCAGGCTTTACATAAACATCCGCTTATGACAGTGAGGCCATGTAAAGGGAGTCAGATGATATTTATGATGACTACACCATGAAGATTTACTGGACAACAATGGAGGATTTCAGAACTTTATCAGACAATGAGGATGAATTCTTGGACTCTGTACCAGATGACATTAGATAGTGATACATGTATTTATAAGATACTGCGTGAATAAAAAAATGTGGACTTAACTTCAGGTTTGTACACATGTAATACAATTTCCTATTGTTGGGTACCCGGGTAACCGATCGCTAGAATCGATGGGTAACCAACAGAAGTTTTCTAAAATTTTGACAGCTTTACCACTTAGAAAACTTGAAGAAACAAACTGGTACTCTTCTATGAACTTTTCCTCTCTCTCTCTCTCTCTCTCTCTCTCTGTCTGTCTGTCTGTCTGTCTGTCTCTCTCTCTGCTGATTCAAGGTATCATGGAAAGAATATGCACAGGCGTATCACACGGTTTGACACTAAATTTTTGCTTTGTCTCAAAGGTATTGCAACACAAATAGGGGCCAGATCAGGTCAGGAGTTGGAGGGGGGGTGTGGGTTCCAAAATTTCAAAAGGGCACTGACTTTCCTTGAAAAGGCACCAAAAGTAAAAGTCTATGTGTCTATTTAATCAAAGTGTGCATAATACCCAATAAGAATAAAACAATGGCCAAATTTCAAGTGACAAGTGACTGTGCGTGTGTGGGGGGGTAGCCTGGCATGGCCCTGCAAACAGTTATATACAGTAAATGTCACATATACTGGAAGGTGATATTGAAAATCTCATATAATGTATGACCTCATTCCTTGGCTAAGATGAACTTCATTTTCACTTCTCATATATGTGTGTGTGTGTGTGTGTGTGTGTGTGTGTGTGTGTGTGTGTGTGTGTGTGTGTAATGAGTCTAATTGGAGTGTGATTTGGATTTCAATATGTACGAAAATTACTGTTTATGTAAATTTTGACAATTTTTTAAATTTACAAATCATCAATAGGAAAATAAATATCAAGTTCGTTAATTGGATTTTTTAAAATTTTCAGTTCAGTCTGCAATATTAGTTAAACATATATGGTACAAAAGTGTTCCAGTATAAGAGATTCATATGTAAAAATCGTGCATAGCAAATGTGTTTTTCATAAGTTCATGTGTTTACCATCTTAGAATTTCTAAAATTATGTGACTTTTATGCTTTTAAAATGCACATTCATTGAAATTTTTTTTAAAAATGCAGGTGCATCATTCTTTGAGGCCGACAAATTACAATGTGGGGCATGTAACAACATGTATATGGACTAGTCATTCAAAATGTGGCTGGGAAAAACCCCATGAAGTAATATGCCTTTATAGTAGACTGAAATGCATATAAAACGACACTCATTATATTGTCACAAACACCTGCATCAATTGCATGTTTGGTCTTTATGTGAACTAATAACCAGGTACATACAGTAATTAACACCAGCCTGGAAGAACTGGTCAGGCTCACAGTCTAGGGCTTGGGATGTTGATAGCAGAGGGCCATTCAGCTGGGATGTCATATTACCATGGATAGAAAGTATCCAAATTTTTGGGGCTGTCCGATGAGTATACAAAATGTTGGCAATTATTTACAAAGGATATCTTTGACAGATAGATAATAAGCCTACACCTACTTTGGGACAAATTTATTAGACTGGTCACCTGGTATTATCATCAGTGTAAAACTTTAATGACTGGTCCCATGGTATTATGAAAGAAATACTTTATTGACTGGTCCCCTGGTATTGTCATGAGAGTAATACTTATTGACTGGTCCCCTGGCATTGTAAGAGAAATACTTTATTGACTGGTCCCCTTGTATTATCATGAGAAATACTTTATTAGGTGCCTTCTGTGCTTCTCAGGATTATCTGTTTGTTAACAAGTGTATGAAAGCACCTTCACCATTTCATATTTTAAAGGAAAATAGCACAGTGTCAACATATTAACTTTGCAGCTCCCTGGATCGAGGTTCAATTTCTAGTTCTAGCACACTAATGCAGAAGTAAACTGTCACCCATCCAAGGTCAATGATTTTGTCTGGGTTCTCTAGTTAATTTGGCATGTCAATGACCACTGCACATCAACATAAGACCCATTCAAGAGTACAATATTTACTTTGTTTAAGTTGCTGTACCATTTTTGAAAAGTAAATCAGTTTATTGAAGTCCACTTTGTAAAATTATTCCTTATGGTACAGCTTGATGTCAATGATACAACATTACAATTTTACCAGGGTGCACTTTTTAGCAATGAACTATGGGAGAGACTCTCTAAAGGAGTAATGTTCTACTGGGCAAAAAGAATTTTCAAGATAATACCATTTCTTCCTCTTAACTGTTGAGTGTTCAAACTATCTCTGATATTCTTTAGTGATAACAAGATTTTCAGATAGGCTGCTGTGGTATAGATATTGGATCTCAGCGTGGCACCATTTTCATTTAGGACCAAAGCAGATATTATTATAAGCCTTTTAGTGAAAACCCCATGTCAGAATGATTATCCATTCTGAAGAAGCAGTGATAGCAAGAATTTTATGAGAGTTGTCTTGACACTGTAACATTTTTCTTTTAGGACCAAGCTGGTATCATAATATAATTTTAATATTTATGATAACAGCCCACTGAAAAAAAAATAATAAAGTAAAAATGACATGTATATGAGGATCTCTGGAAATCATCCCTGATTTATAACCAGCAATAAATCAGCTGCACAAACTTTTTGTGAAATAAAAACATGATGTGGTCTTAATAATTCTGCCATATAGAAAAAATTCACTCTACTTCCATTCTGTATTTGACTGGGAGTCTATAATCTTCAACATGTACAAATTTGCTGAATATTTTGATGCTCGTTGAAATAATATTTTATAGGCAGTTCATGACATAGTGATATTTCACATACTTTTCTATGTAATGAATTAACAATCCTTGCTTGATGGTGGTGAAATGTATTCAAAAATTTGAAGGATTGTATTCAAATAATTTTAGCACAAAAAATACTTTTCTATGGAAGTAATTAGTTACCCTTACTTCATTGAGGCATGTATTAAAAAAACAGTAGAACAAAAACATATACTTTCTATGTATTGAATTAATGACCCTTACTTGGTGGGGGCATGTATTCAAATAACAGCACCACAAGAACACATATTTTTCTATGTAATGTATTAATGACCCTTACTTGTTGGTGGGGGCAAGTAATCAACTAACTGTAGCACAGGAACACATACTTTACCATGTAATGAATTTAAGTCTGTAACAGAGTTAATTTTGATAGATGGCAAGATCACTGAAGGAATATTGTCATGGTCAGCGTGACACATAACAATTAAATTTGACATACAGACTGGGTCTACAATAAATCCCTAGCCTAAGATGGTTTAACCTCCCTGGTTTGGGGCATGATTGATTTTTTATTAAAATCTGTTGGGATAATGGTCAGACAGATAGATGGAGAGGTGAGGTTTATTTGGGGTTAAGTAGTGGAGAGAACAAAGTGGAGACAATTCAGAGACAATTTTGGGCAATTTGAAATAACTGTCACAAAATAAGGTTTTCCAAAAACAGTTATTATTAAAGGAGGAATAGAGAGAATTATTCAAACTTCGATAGGCATGTTAAAATTTGGCAGTTAAAATTAATCCTTACTGGCTAAGCTAAATGGGGGGGGGGGTTTCCCTGATTAAATTCAATGTTTTAAGTAATTTCCTTCAAGAATTTAGTCAAAGTTTCTGCAGGGAGGTAAGCAGTTGAATCCAGGAAAATAACAAATATTTTCTTGCTATAATTTGTCCAAGGAACGGGTTTCTGGAAGTTGAGGGACATGGAACTTAAAGGAAAAGAGAGATTAGATTCATAGAAAACAAAGCGAGTCTCAGAAGGCACAAGGTATTATCTCAATCATATACAACATCTTTATTTATATAAATTTGAAATTATTTACATTTGTTCATTTTAAATTCAAACATCATTTTATCTTGAGTTTGGAAGTTAACTGCTGCACTCATTTGTCTTGAATGTTATATGACTCATTTCCTCTAAGAATGTCATAATTACCTTGATATGAATTCTGAGCAAATTTGTTTGAATTTACTTGTTTATGTGTAATAGGAATCACATATTCTAGGAATATCATGCATTTCTTATGATGCGACTTGTGAGAACAGGTGAATATGTCTTAAATGACATGAATCATGTAGGCTAGGAACTGATTTTACTATGTCTGGAAATTGTATGCCAGTGAATTGCTAGTTTGCAAGCAATGTAGTTAAGACATGAAGTCCATTAATTCACCTGTGTAATTAAGTTGTGAATTCCTTTCAACAAAGAACTGTAAACCTGCCAACCAGCTTCGTCCATTTAGTAATTTAGAGCCACAGGGGCATAGTATATTTTATTAAGAGGTCTAGGTTATGTCATAGTCCCATTAGGAATGTGAACAGCCACTAGGGAAAGACATTAGTTTTATGTAATATGGTCATGTGTATCAGCTGTCATTGACCCAAAATAGCCTTAGTTTCTGCTGAATTATAATAAGATGATATCTAATGTAACAAGAGTGGGAATACTGTTTGACCCCAGAAGGAAAACAACCTGACAAATATTTAGGTTGCAAATAGCTCCATATCTGCACCACACAGCAGGGAATGGAGAGTAGACAACCAAGTTACAGTTGATAACCCAAATGAGACTGGAGAGAGAAAAGGAAAATGAAGGAAGCAATGATGACCTGTCACCAACAATGACTTTGAAAGGACCAGAAGAACCAAGTTACGCAGGCATGCCAGTAATTCAGGTTCAGTTGTTCACTCGATTCTATGATGACATTTGTCTGATTGGTACAGAACATTTAATTACATTTTTTTTGGAGCTTGGCAATTTGATTTCTAAGTGAAAGTGCATTCAAATGCATTTTGCTTATATAATTGATTAAATTGTTATATTTTATCTCCAGGGGCTCATGTTGTCCTGCTCTACATCTCTGGTCAGATCTCTGTTATTCCATCCATTAATTTCATATTTTATTTTATTATTTACTCAATCCAGGCAATAACACTGTGGTAGATGATCTCCAAGATAATGATAACCAAACCAAACCACTACCATATAACAAGTGGCTTCATGACAATGACCCTTACTTGGTGGTGGGGGAATGTATTCAAATAACAGTAGCACAAAAACACATACTTTTCTATTTAATGAATTAATGACCCTTATTTTGTGGTGGGGGCATGTATTCAAATAACAGTAGCACAAGAACACAGACTTTCTATGTAATGAATTTATGATGCTTGGTGGGACCATGTATTCAAATAATGGTATCACATGAACACATACTATACTATGTAATGAATTTATGACATTTACTTGGTGGGAACATGTATTCAAATAATGGTATCACATGAACACATACTACGTAATGAATTTATGACACTTACTTGGTGGGAACATGTATTCAAATAATGGTATCACATGAACACATACTATGTAATGAATTTATGACACTTACTTGGTGGGAGCATGTATTCAAATAATGGTAGCAGAAGAACACATACTTTCTACGTAATGAATTTATGACACTTACTTGGTGGGGGCATGTATTCTAATAATGGTAGCACAAGAAAATGCACACCAACCTATAACACCAAAAAAAAAAAAAAACCATGCTTCCAGTCCCAGTTTTTCATTGCTGGCCCTAGCACTTTTTTTCTCATTGGGTGCAAGGCCCCGAGTGGCCGAATGGTCTAAAGCGCTGATCGTTACGGATCACTGCCATCTCACCTCTGTCTGCGTGAGTTCGAGTCCAGGCTCGGCTAACGTGGGTACGTGAGAAAGCCTGCCAGTAGCTTCTCGTGGGTCGGTGGTTCTTCCCGGGGTTTTCCAGGGTTCTTCCTCCAACATTAATACTGGCCACCATGTATAGCCTATCTTGTGCTGAAAATGGCGTTAAACCCTATAACAACAACAACAACAAAATTTTTTAAAAAAAAAAAATACCAAACATTATTTGAGCATCTAATTGAGCCAGCTTTGCCTAGTATGTGAAGCACTTAGTATACTGTATATACTAATAATTATAATGTATACAATGTTTAAAAAAAACTACCTACCTTCCTAACCTACTTTTAAAACCAGTGAAATGGGAAACATTGTTTGGGCCTAAATTGTTTTGTGATTTTGGATTGCTATAACTATGTAAAAATATCAATGAGCTAACTACTTCAACATTTTACAAGCAAGCATCCTTAAATTATTGCTGAATGCAAGATGCATGTCATTCTGCAGTTCGTCAATTATTTTTCATGTAGTGATAGTGGCAATGGTAAGAGCACATGGTGGAATAATCTGGTTTCTATAATTTCTAACAAGGGACATTCAATCTTTATTTTCCAATAGAAAACAATAGAAACTGTTCAAGTTTTCTTGCTGGATGATTCTGGGACCATGACCAATTATTTGGGGGAAAATTTGATCAACTTAAAAAGAAAATTTTGAAAGCTGCTTAATACTGGAACACTGCATGATTGTTAAACATATTTGAGATTGGTGCCTATTTAACTAAATGCATACATGACAAGCAAACTTTTTCTCTTGCAAATTGTTGAAAAACATTATTCAAATTACTGACATCATTTGCATAATGAACACATGATATGGATTTGCTAACATGCCATCCAACAAACTACTTAACTGGAAACAATGAAACATTAACTTACAGACTGAATTTTCTATCTTTTCACTGACAAGATAATGCAGTATAAATCAATCAAAAATTGCTCTCTTCCTTCCTCCTGTTAAAAGCTCTGATTTAAGCTGATATAAAAGGCAAGGAGAGCTGATTTGACACAACACAGATATGGCCAATTAAAGTGAATCTAATTGCCCTCACATTATCTCTAGCTACATGATACCCTCCACCAGATGTGGATTTCATTACCGACAGCCCTTCCACCTCATGAGGATTTCATTACACACAGACCCTCCACATCATCAGCTGTCATTTAAGAGACTGCGGTTGCCCCCAAGTTAAAACTTAATATCACAAATTCAGTTAATCAAATTGAAACTTTCTGTGCATCTTTCTTATTCCTTTATAAAATATCAATAAATATTTTATATGGCAATATACATTTCCATTAACTCAACATTTCCTGAACCAATCTAAATCTAGACATCACTTAAAGTATTTTAATGAAAACCCTGTGTTGATATCATCATTCAGGTGGAGTACAAAAAAAAGATTTTCAAGATGACCACTATGGTGGTCATGTCTGATGTCCTGGAAACACCAGTTTCATTTAGGAACAACTAGACATCTTGAGAAGTCTTCTGGTGAAAACCCAATGCTGACATAACTTTCAATTCTGGAGAAGTAGTGAAAACATGATTTTCAAGATGGCTGCTATGGTGGCCATACTGGTTGTCAGATTGGGACCATTTTCATTTAGGACTATCTAGAAATCACAAGTCTGATTGAAAACCCCATGTTGATATGACCTTCTAATCAGGAGTAGTAACAATAACAAAATTTTCAAGCTGGCCACTGTGGTGGCCATAATGGATGTCTGTGGAGAGCCATTTTCATTAGGGACCAACTAGATATAAAAAATTTTCTGGTGAAAACCCCATGTTGATATGTCTTTCTGTTCAGCAGAAGCAATAACAAGATTTTCAAGATAGTGAACATATTGGATGGTTAGATCAGCACCATTCCCATTTACGGCCAACAAGACATAATAATAAGTCTTTTAGTGAAACCCTCATACTGGTGTTACCATCCCTTCTGGAGAAGTGGTGTAGACCAGGTATACCTTGGGATGAATGTGTGTGTAAAATTTCATGGTACTGAGTAGTTTGATGGAGCAGTGATAACAAACTTATGTTAATGAACAGACAGCCATTGGATGATAGATGACAGATGGACAATAGGCCATCTCCTAAGCTCTTTTAGTCTATGACCCAGTAGCACTAATAAATATCAATTTAATTTGTCTTGCCAAGTAAAGCTAACTTAGCAGTTAAACTAGATTTATTTAGACAACTTTTGTGAACATAATGGTCCTTTGGTGTGATAATGCAAGCTAATTAACAGATTAATTTTCACAGCCACTTACAATAAATGAAAAGTGTCAAAATCAGAATTAAGGATCAGCCTAACTTCTTATTAAAATCACACACCATAGATAACTCCCAAGTTCTTGCTTTTGCCTCATCAGTGTACCGTTCTTCAAAATTTGCAAATGATAAATTCAAAATTAACTTACAAGTTCTAATAAAACACAAATTTGTTTTCTTTCTCTTTCTTTTCATTTGGTTTGTTTTATCTTTCTTAGCTTGGATTTAGCATTCCAGGAATGTGCAACTGTTGTATATCAAACTGTTTTTTTTTTTGTTTTTTTTTGGTGTGGTCCCTCTCAGAGTCATCATCATCTGAGGGACCCCCCAGTCCGAAAAATAAAGTTTTTATATGTTTTTTTGTTTTCTTTAGATTGTATGTGCAGTTTGTATGTTTTAATAATTTCTTTTTTTAAAGTATTTTTGTATTAGGGTTAAAACACCTTTCCTACTCTAGTGTATATAAGAGCTTTATCCCCGGTCTGGGAGTCACTGTTCATTTAATTTCCAGTGATCTTTGCCAAAGATCTGTGTTGCCCTATGTATGCTATATGTTTGTGTTATTTGTTTGTCTGCATTTGTATTATTGTTTGGGCTGGCTTTCAAAAGGATCAAATTTTCTTAGTTCTTTTAATTTTATGGGTTCCTTGTGCTTCAGGAGGCCGGTTGTGACTATGTCGATACCGGTCTCCCTAGCTTTGTAACCCTGTTTTAATTTTAGTGTGTGTCAAGAGAAGATAGATAGCTGTAGTAAAGTAAGTGTATTGTCTGTAAGACCTTACAGGTATATATTGTATCATATCTTATTTATATTCTCTTATTGTTTTCATTATCGTATTTATAAAGTTTATTAATTCTCCATATATTTCTTTGTCACAAATTTCATTGGTGTATAATAGTTGAGAGTTATTATTAGTTCTATATTTTGTAAATATCTTGGATTTAATATTTTCTCTTGCAAGTTTATTATTTGTACATTCTAGAATTAAATGTTTTTTAGAATCTATATGTCGTTTACATAATCTACATTTTGGTAATTTATTTGTTAGATGCCTAACAAAAGCCACCTCTCCCGTTAGCCATCTATCATGAATAAAGTAAAACAGTCTGCTTTGAGTGGCTGGCACCTTCATTCTTGCCCAATTCTTCCAAATCGTTTCCCAGTTATAAGTTGGATATTTTAATTCTATTTCTTGTTTCTCATTTATAAGTGGTTCCATTAGTATCTTATATATATCTTTCCCTTTTTCCCATAGTTCTTCTTTATTTCTGCTCATGTATAATAAATCTTTAACTCTTCTAAAATAGCCCGGAGGTTCCAAGAGTTTGACAAGTGAGTTATTTTTATATATATTTTCATTGAATCTACATAAGTATCCGTATAGATATATATTTATTGCCTGCCATGGATATATTGGTTTTTCATCTAAAGTTTTAAACCTATTTAAAATCAACGCTTTTTGTTTCAGACTTAGATTTGGGAGGTCTAATCCCCCCCTTTCTTTGGGTCTGCAAATATATTTCTTAGCTAAATAGTGAATTTTGTTCTCCCAAATAAAGCTCATTATTTTCCTTTCTAGATTGCCGATCATGGCTTCTGTTAAATGAGTTGTATTCATAATGTAGTTTAATTGGCTGTATAGGTAAGTTTTAGCAACTTGTATTCGGTCTATTAAGTTAATCGTGGTGTGCGACCAAGTTTCAATTTGCATGTCTAATTTTGATACTAACTCACTGTAGTTCTTTTGAGTTGAGTTCAGTCCAAACGTGATTCCTAGTGCTTTAATATGAGTTTTAATCAAGTTTGGCGGGAGACCTGGATGATTTCCACGCCAGTTTCCTATTAATAAAATTTCGGTCTTGCTGTGATTTATTGCCGATCCCGAGACTTTTCCAAATTTTATAAACTCCTCTTGTAAATGCTTAAAGGAATATTCGTCTCTGGTAAAGTTAGTGCAGTCATCTGCATGTAGTATAGTTTCAAATTCCTCTTTCATATTAGGTATTCTTAATCCTTGAATATTTGAGTTGTTTTTTATATTTATATTCAAGGATTCTATAGCTAGAGCGTATAACATCATTGACAACGGGCAGCCCTGTCTGACTGATCGTTCAAGCGGAAAATCGCCCGTCAGGGCTCCATTTACTATTATTCTAGACGTTATATTTTTGTACATAGCTTTAATCCAATTTATTAAATTCGCTCCAAATCCACATTTCTCTAATACCTGAAAAATAAAATCGTGCTCTATTCTATCAAATGCCTTTTCTTGATCGAAGAGATACATTATTGCTTTTTCATTTTTGCTTCTCACTAAATCTATTATCGCCACAATTGATAGAGTATTATTCATAATTTTCCTACCTACTCCCCCACAGCTTTGATTAAAATCTATTATGTAGTTTAAACATTTTCTAATTCTAACTGTTATTATTTTACTTAAAATTTTGTAATCCGTATTTAATAGAGTGATTGGTCTCCAATTCTTTAAGTTGTTTCTTTCTCCTTTCCCCTTATATATTAACGTGATTATCCCTTCCCTTAGTGTTTTTGGCATTTCCCCTTTTAATAATATATTATTATATAATAGTTCTAATATATCAACCAAGTCATTTTAAAAACAATATAAAAGTCATTTGTTAATCCATCTGAGCCTGGCGATTTCCCTTTTTCCAAGCTTTTGATTGCATTTATTATTTCGTCTCTTGTAATAAATTTCTCACAAAGTTCTTTATCTTTCATACTTATTTGTTTATATCTAGTTTCTTGCACATATTGCTTTATATTCACTATTTCTATTTTTTGTGTTTTAAAAATGTTGGTATAGTATTCCTTGATACCTTTAAGGATTTTTTGTTTATCTTTGACAATTTCCCCTTCCAGTTCCAATTCCTCTATCTTTTTTTGTTTCCCCCTTTTTAATTCTATTCTTTTATATAATCCCCTTCCTTTGTTATATAAGTTATTAAATTTCCCCGCCCTTATTTTAACACTATTTAGTTTTATCTTTTCCAAATCTTCCCATAATTTGATTATCTGTTTATCTTCCTTTGTGTGTGGCGTGTTTTTTTCCTGTATTTCTGCAAAGCATTTTTGTACCCAAATTTCTCTTTTCCTTTCTATTTTACTGTAGTATTTTGTCAAGTCTTTTATTTCTTTTTTAAAATTTTCCCAATCTGTCAATATGTCTCCTGTGTCGATTTGTTTAAGTCTATTTATGAATGTTTTGACAGTTTCTATATAGATTTTGTTTTCTAGATGAGAATTGTTCAATTTCCATATCCCATACCCCCATTTAGTTCTGTTCCCCAATTTTACTTCTAATTCCACCAGATTGTGGTCAGCTATTCTTTCATCTCTAATATTGCATTTTTTAACCATTGCAATTTGACTATCCGAAATATAAAAAGTGTCTAGCCTACTTCCTTTATTTTCCTTATATGTATAAGTATATTTTCTAATACTGATATTTTTCCATCTAAAAGCATCTATTAGGTTGTTAGTTGTAATGAAATATTTTACCCATTTCCTTAATACTTTATCCGATTCCGAGAGTTTTTCAGTTTTATCTTCCTCTTTTAAAATCCAATTAAAATCTCCTCCTATGATGCAAGGTTCTTTAAGCTGTTGCATATAGTTTGTGATTTTTTTTATAAATTCTATTTTAGTTGGCGAAATACCCCCTGTTGGTACATATATGTTCAAAAAGTTCCAATTATTCAATTTAATATGTACTAATCTGCCTTGAAAATCAGTATTTATCTTTATTTCTTCAAAGTTTAAGCCTTTGGCCTCTTTCCGAACTATTGTTGCCACTCCAGCTCTTTTTATTCCTGGGTAGTTGTTTGTGATTACTAAGGCGTCTAGCTCTTCTTCCAGTAATTTCGCTTCTTGTTCGGATAGACCATGTGTCTCCTGAATAAAAATAATATCGTATCACTTGGCATATTCTATAATTTTCTTTTCTTTATTTTTAAATCCATTTATATTTGCAGTCAAGATTTTGAGGTTTATTCCCTCCATCTTGGCTGTAATTGGTTCATTGTTTTATATTGGTATAAATTGTTTTTTAAACAGAATTTATAATATTTCCTAGTGAGCAATCCTTTTGGCCTTGTATTCCTGTATTGTCAGAGGTCTCCTCTGGGGATCCCTCTGTTGCTCTCTGTTAAGTGAAATGGCTCTGTGGGATTCTCTTGCTTCCTTTATCATTTCGACCACCTCCGGCTCCGACGGAGTCCTTGGAGTTGATGCTGATCTTTTTCTCTTTTGCACTAGGATTGGTGTTACGGATTCTTTTGCTGAGCCTCCTTTTGGTGGCGACTCCAGTATTATGGTTTCTTCTACGGTTTGTTTCTCCATTCCAAAATTGGTTTCTTTTTTCCCTTCTTTCTGTTTGTCCTTTTCCTGTTCTTTTAACTTCTGCAATTTCCTTGCCCTGGCCTTTGCTTTTTTCTTTTCTGCGGAGCTTGTTTGGCTCGCGTCTAACCATTTTCCAGATTCATCGGTTGTATTTGCCGTTGAGTTACACGTGTTTGCCGATAGGTTTGCTTCTGCTCCTATCTGTTTTGGTATTGTTTCTTCATTTATTTCTTTTTGGATTTCTTCTTCTTTTTCCATTCCTTCCATCTCTGGCAAGGAGGTTTCCATCTGTTCTTTTTCCCCTTTTTCTCCTGCCACCACGGCTGCATAACTGCTTTGCATTCCATTTGTTTCTTGGCAATCTCTTTGGAGATGCCCTACTTTGCCACATTTAAAGCACGATCTATGGTATTGACATCCTTTATACCATGTTTGCAGTTTAAATCCCATTACGTAAAAGGATGCTGGGATCTTTCTTGCTTCCGTCTCAGTTGTTGTTATTAATCTTACTCCCGTTAAGATCTTCGGAAAGCCCCAATATGTGGCCATTTGGTGGTTCATCACTTTGATTCCGAACTTCTTCTCCATTTTGGTTACCAGTTCTCCATTTGGGACTTCTATCGGGAGTCCCGAGACATGAATCTCCACACTCTTCTCTCCCAGTTGTTTGATTAGGGGAGGCGGAGTGTATACCTTGGCCTCTTTTCCCTTGATGTCGAATTTGTAGCCGTTTTTGAATAACATCTTTTCACTCTGTGGAAATATGTAGTATATTCCTCTACCCCCATTTTGTAGTCCTTGTATTGTTTCTGGCTTGAGTCCCATAGCTACTAGATTTTGAAGTAATTCTGCCGGTCTCGGCCTTTCTCCTTCCGTGAATGTCATGAGATCTATTACTTGCACCCCCGGCCTTCTATACGCTAGTAACAGCCTTCCTTGTTCAGTTGTTTTCAGCTCTGTGGGGAAGTAGGTGGTTATTCGCCCCTCTTGGGGTTTCATCACAGCTACTGCTGCCATCCTTCTGCCTTAAGGATTGCTCACTTCCCAAGTAATGTTAGTAGCCAAAATCTTGACTTCGTTCAAATTCAAATTAAATCAGAATTTACAAATTTCTAATAATAATCCTAATATTAAACTTCAACAACTTCAAATACCTGTAAAGTCTTACCCAAGATTTGAATCCTCTCTTAAACTCCAAAGACAAAAAGCGGTCACACAAATAGCAGATTTCCCAATCTAAGATTTGTTTACTATTAACCTTACTTGTCCAACAGGAGTTTAACAATCAAACTGTTTTTGGTAGTACAAATGCTACAGGGCTGTACTCAGTCATTGTCAATACTATCAACAAAGTTACATTTAAAATGCAATTTTACACATGAAGCTTTAGTCTGCATGTATTTGCTTAAAAACAATATGCATTCTAACCTTAAAAGGGAAGCAACTCAAGCATTACTGATATACAAATTAGTGAATACTGCAAGTCAACCTAATCTACATAAAAATTCTTTCATGAATTTACTGACTTGAATTGACTTCTTTAAATCTAATATTGATAGATATTAAACTCCATCAGATGAATATTTGTGTAGGTCAATGGACATTATAATTCACTTGTATCAATAAAAATTGCTAACAACCCATCTACTTTCTTCCCAACCATTAACCAAAATTGGAGACACCATTGCCATACTGCACCTTCACCTATATCACGGTAAATGTAAATAACTCATCAGTTATCAAGGAAGATGTGTTGGTATATAAAGGGTTTAACAGCATGTCAGCACAACACTGTCTATATGGTGCTGAATAAAATGTGACGAGATGAACGGAAAAATAATACTTTAGGAAAATAAAAATAAATGTGTAGTACTAGAAAATAAAAGATGACTTATTAGTTGCATCCAATCATTTTTTTTTAAAACTATCAAAGTATCAATGCTGTAAACAATAACTATCAAAGTACCAATGCTGTAAACAATAGCATAATGCAACACTTTGACTAAATGGAACAAACTATGGCAGAAAGTCAAAAACATTTTACCTTACTGAAGTGACCAACCATTTTTTAATCAATGGCAGGGATGGGACTAGGGCCTGGAACTGTTTTTAAAAAAAATTTGGTGCAAAAATACCTTCAAAAAAGTATTTGATTTGCAGAAATTTTTTTTATTAATTCCTTTCATAAAAATATTGTGAGGAAAAACAAACTATTCTTTTTCAACACAATACCACCCTCCCCCCCCCATCCCCACAGCTGAAAATAAAATGGCCAATTACTAAGATTAATTTATCTCAACTAAGAGAAAAGGGGAATAATAGCAGTCTAAAAGATGACCACTTCTTACTGTGCAATTTTACAAAGTTGGTTTAATGGCACTTTTAACACATCACAGGTTGTATCATGCTGAGGAAATGGTGGTCAATTGTATTAGAACACACATTGGCAGCCATCCCGGGCTGGCCTGGATGGGTATCAAACCCACGACCATTGGATTATCAGTCCACCATTCTACCAACTGAGCTACAACTGCTCCCAGTTTTACAATGACTTTAAATACCACCAATACAATATTTCTATTTATTTGGAGCCCTGGGTGGCTGAGTGGTCTAAGGTGTTCTCTTTTACAGATCAATGACAACTCATCTCTATCCATGTGGGTTTGACTCTGGGTTCAGCTAATGTGGGTATGTAGGAAAGCTTGCCAGAAACTTCCCATGGGTAGGTGGTTGTTCTTGTGGTTTTCCCAGGTTCTTCCTTCACCAATTAATGACTAAAATGTATCACTGGCTGAAAAATGGTGAAAATCTAACCAACGAAACTATCTCTTTATTTACTGCCAAAGTAAAGATTTATTAATTAAAACTGAACTGACTACAATCTGAATAAAACTGAGCCCTCCAAAATGACAGAGATCTGACAGACACTGACAAAAGTTTATGTTCTTGTCATTTTTGGAATTTACGCTCCACTTAGCTGTAGTAACCAATCAGATAAAGCTTTGAATTTTATATCAGGAAGAGTAGTCATTAGTAATGATATTTTCCAAACGATATTTGTCGATTTAAAACCTGTGAATTTATAAGTGAATTACATGGTCAACAGAACATGACCTTGTACTGGTGCCCATCAGATCTACTTACTATAAGCAGATCTTGAGACTGAATATTTGCTCCAAGCTGAGTTGTGTTACAAAAACATGACCTGGCTTCTACAACTTCTAAGCGAATCTGCAAGATCTGATATTCTGCTCCAATAAAGAAAGCCGATGTATCTCAGTTGGTAGAGTGTCTTGCGTATAATCCAAGGATTGTGTTTTCAATACCTGCCCAGAGCAAACTAGGTTGGCTGCTTCCATGTGTCCTTGGGAAAGTCACTTTGCTGCAATTTCCTCTGCATGATATAGTCAATAATGCGCCATTTAAAACCAACCAACTGTTCCAATGAATCAAGGTATTACTCTGTGAGAATCATTTTTAAGTGTTATTGTAAATTAATTAATTTTTATGGTATACAAGTTTCAATGGATAATGTACTTGCTGCCATCAAGGAATTTAAATACCCAATGAATAGCATTTCTTCTGTGGAAAAAATAATATGACCCCTGTCCCAAACTATGAAATTAAGTACTGTATATACTTGCTTATTAAGATTCCAATAACAAACTGCACAGACCCAGAACTATCATCCCATAATGCATCGGCAGATCTAGGTCTGCACAGTTTGTTTGGAGTAATCAGCAGAACAAACAGCATAGACCCTGATCAGCAGGCACATTATGTTATGGCAGATCAGGATTTTTGTTGTTTGCAATTTGACTCAACTTATAAGCAAGTAAATATGGTATCAACAAAAGTATTTTTTTATAAAATAAATGACACCTATGAATATAAATACAATAATAAATAAAGTTGAGTCTAACTTCAGACAACATAGTTTGTTCTACTCGTAACAAAATGCAAAGACCCATATCTACAAGTGCATTTTGTGATGGCAGATTGGGGTCTACGCAGCTTGCAGTGCGTACCATCTATATTCACTTATAAGTAATGTCCGACTGCAGACTACACAGACCCAGATCTGCTGGTGCATTATGTGACAGCAGATCTGAGTCAGTGGAGTTTGTTAGGAGTAATTAGTAGACCAAAGAAAATATACCCTGCTCTGCAGGTGCTTTATGCTATGGCAGATCAGGATCTTTGTTGTTTGCAGTTTGACACAACTTGTAAGCAAGTACAGATGGTATATATGGTACACTAACAGTTCATGCAGATTATTAATTACAAAAATTAGATGTGAATAATTATTAAAAATATTAAAAAATATTTAGCTCCCCCAAAAATGCAGTGATTGTCATCAAAACAAATGCTGTTCATTTACTGTTCAACTTAGTACCTCCTTACAGTAGATCTTAAAGCACATGTAGCGACATGTTACATCTACCACTGTGAACCTGTGAAAAGCCTGCAACCCTGCCTTGTACCTTTTTTTATAAGTGAGGGTGGACTTTTCATTAAATAAAGCTTTTCTTAATATACAAATGTTACCCATAATTGTGTAAAAGTCAATGATGAAAGACTGTGAGACAATTATGGTATCAATAATTTGTACATGTATTCTATTATGACTGAAGTACAATGCACTCTCTTCATAATTATGTCCAAGACAGCCATAAAAGTGAATTGAGTTGTAAGCAATAGAGCCCGGTATTGAGTGAATTTCCATCAAGGCTGTGTCCTGACAGTTCAGCAAAACATAAAATTATAGTATTTAATAATATGAAATCACTATATATAATTGGTTCTCATGAGCCAAAAACCAAAATGAAGTGAAATTAATAATTCAGCAATGATAAAACAATATTTAACCAATTTGACAGAATGCATTATAGTATACTTTCCTATCCCCATGTTTTTTCTTCTACAACCTAAATTCTCTGCCTTGGGTATTTGTATTCTATTTGATTTGAGTATTTGATAACTATGAAGCTAATGTATCTTGATGTTAAAGATTTCCAGTCATAAGAATTTTATTCATTCAGGAGATATTTGTTTGCTCAGTTCTTAAAATGCTTTGTATGCATCCTTTATTACATGACATGAAAGGTTGGGTTCTCTGTGCAACGTACCACTCTGATGGTGTACGTTCTTACACCATCTGCCTTAGATGCAGGAGGTCACAGGTTTGAACCCCAGCCAAGTCGTACATAAGACTTGTAAAAATAGTACTAGCAGCTGCCTTGCTTGGCACTCAGCATAAAGAGATTAGAGCTATGACTGGTCAGCCTTGTGTCAGGATAATGTCACTGGGTGGGACATTATGATACATGTCTGTGGCATGATGTCCCAGTGCTAGACATCACTATAAACTGCCACACTGTGGACATCATAATGATAGGGCTAAAATTTTTAAAGCCGTTTAAAAATCCAAAACACATACACACACACACACTGTAAAATGTAAATATTCTGAAACTGTTACATCAATGAGTAGTGAAAAACTTTAGGAGGGACTATTTACTACAGATAAAATAGTGAAACCCATGTTGAGCAAGACCCTCTCAGAAGGATACAAACAGGCCTCATCTCAAATGTTGAAGGGACTTTGACAACATGGCTGTTTATGAGAGGTGGGTTGCTTAATATGTGACCTTTGATTCAGACTCAACTGTACTTCATTCCTGACCCCTGCATTAACCTCAAAGATAGGATTGTATTTAACAGAAACATAAAACCAATGCAAAAAGAAATCTTTTCCAAGTTCCATCCAAGGCTGAGTCTATTTCTATTTAATGGTTAGTAACTGCCACTCTTCTATACAAGATGAAAGGAAACAGAAGTGATGATGCATTTTTGTTATACCATTCAGGAACAAAACAAGTGATCTGTGCATATGCTGTCCCTGTAACTGTAATAATCTGACAAAGATACAGGTGATTCTCCTGTCATCTTGGTAAATTTATGACATTAAATATATCATTAACAACTTTGAGCCCTCTATCTCTCTTTAAAAATTCACTGACCTCCCTTAACTTTTGAGATACATTTCGTGCTGATGAACCACTTCAAAGGAAAACTCTGCTGACCCTCTCAAACACTGACAACGCTTTCATTTCCCATGGAGTATCACTAATGCTGAACAATATATTTTTAATAGAAAGTTCTTATGCAGGAGGAATTTGAAATGGAGACTTGATCACTGTGATACAAGCACACCTGTGAATTTGTATGAAATTCTCCACCAGTACTATTCATCTGTCAATCACATCTGACAATGCATGAAAAACAGTGTAAACTTTAAGGTTGAAAAGTAAATACACAAAACTGAGGAGGAATGGAAAACAAGCACAAAATCATTACATTCATCTCTGTCCATCCTTTCGAAGAGAATAGAGATTCAATAAACTGAATATGTGCACATGAGAATGGGGGATACGTAGATGTATGAAAACCAAATATGAAGTATACTGGAAGATGATTACAAGTATCAATACATATTGTTGATCCTAATATTAGTACCTCTGGTACTTTCTCTACTGTCAACTGAGCAAAAGCTGATGGCCTACGACTGTTTACCTGGCTGAAAACTGTCAATTTGCATTTGCATTTGTGAAATGAGCAGGATGGTTTCTTTCAAAATTTTCAAATTTTGTTGTAAAAGTTTTGTATTTAGTATCTTTCACCATATTTCATGGTGGATTGAAAATATTTGCATGGAAATAAAAGGCCTTTAAAATCAGACGCTTTCAATCAAATTTGGCCAAAATCATGTTGTTGAACTTTTAAGAAGTCACTTATTGGTTTCTCCTATGTTTGGTCAGTAATCCTGCTAGATATAAATTGTAGTGTGTTCCCCCTCTACCTTCAGTGACCTTCCCTCTTCCCCCACTGCTTTACAGTCCCAACCCCTCCCCGATCTGCCCCTCCCCAGCTCAGTCGTATTCTTAAATCAATTTTGTTTCAATTTATTCCACTTGCTTTTCTATTGACTTCATGCATGCAGCATAAACATTATGAATGTGCTTCTGTTTCTACTTATGAAAAGATTAAATTCTAAATTTTAATTTTTATATCATCTTTTTATTGCAAAGAAATTGCCTTTCGTTGCAAAAAGTGCCTCGTCCTTCAAAAAAAATTGCCCCTTGTGCTATAAGTGTCCCTTTTCCCCTCCCTTCTGTAATTAAAAAATCTATTAGCAATGATGGTCATACTGAAAGTTACGAAGGCATGAATAAAAGTGAAAGGCTTTCATGCCATGATGCTTTCAATCAAAATTTGGTCAAATTTTGTATCGAGAAAGAATTGTCTTTCATTCTCAATACGAACTGCCAACAATGAAGAGTGGCTCAGCATCATTTGGAAAATAAATTAGTGGCCTTTATGCTTTCTGTCAAAATTTGTCTAAAGCTCTTTCTGAGAAATGGTTTAAAGGTGTTTAATTTTAGTAATGCTGGCCATGTCGGATAGCAGATGAGCATTCAGGCCTTACTTTTGCACAACTTCTGTCAAAATTGGTCAGTCATTTTCTCTATCCATTTTGAATAAAAAGTTCTTCTCTGCTTTTAGTAACAGTGGCCACAAAGATGACAGATCAGCATCATTTATAAAAATCTAAAAGGCCTATATGCCAGAATGCATTCTGTCAAAACAGATCAAATTACTTTGATGTGAGAATAAGTTACTTTAAGTGTTCCTATATTTTACTAATTGTGCCCATATTAGATGACAGGTCATCATCATTTTTTTTTTTTTACATATAGTGGACATATTTGATGACAGATTATGATTATTGTTATTTTTTTACTAAATGTGGCCATACTGAATGACAGATCATCATTTGCATAAATCTGAAAGATCTGTATGACATAAAAGCATGCTTTGCCAAATTTTATCAAAATCTGTTGACCAGTTTTTGAGACAAAGACATTTAAAGTTTCTACTATTTTAATTAACAACAGCCAAATTACACTGCTGATTGGCATTTGTACAAAATCTGAAAGTGGTTTAGGCCAGGACGCTGTCAAATTTGGCTGAAATTAGTCCAGTGGTTTTCGAGCAGTCCTAAGCTCACTTGGTTTGACAGGTTCTTACAATGAGTTCATTATTACATTCAAATATGTGTACATGTGATTGATATCAAAATATTGATAGCCTTGCTTAGATACTACTACTAATACTAATAATAATCATAATAACAATAATAGGCATTATTCATCATTGTATTACTATCAAAAGAAATTCAAACAAAGCCAGTCATATAAAAATACTGAGTTCTACATACATTAAGCATTTCAAAAAAGGACAATAGTTTTTAATGACTTTCCTTGAGACTATTTAAATGTACATATTTTACTTCCAGATAATCGCCATCAGAGATTGAAATTAGTTGTTGTCCACCAGCCCAAGGCTAGAAAATTTCCTGTTAGTTTTCTTAATTTCAATAGCTTGTTGGCAAGTAAAACTTAATATACAACTCCCTCTCCCTCAGCATCCACCTTGGATTCAGGTCACAGGTTCAAACCCGGGCCAAGTCATACAGAAGACTTATACAAAATGGTACCAACAGCTGCCTCACTAGGTGCTCAGCATTAAGAAGTTAGTGTTAGGACTGATCAGCCTGGTGTCAGGATAATGTGACTCGGTGGGACATCATGCTACATGTCTGCAACATGGTGCCCCAGTGCTAGACATCAGTATAAACTGCCAACACTGCAGACATCGTAGCAATATGACTGAAAAATTGTTAAAGCTACGTTAAAAATCCACATCACACACACACGCCCCCTTTCCCTCAATAACTCATACAGGACAGGGTCCAAAACCACAAACTGCAACATAAGTGAGGCTGTGAGTTACTGTCGGACCTCAAAAAAATTAAGAACGGGAGGTGTAATGGATGCATGGCATTGGGAATAACTGTCAAAAAAGAGCCTATTCTAATGAAGTTGTTTGCTATTTTGTATAAATTACCTTTATTTTCAAAATATCAACATTACTCAAAATGGTTTCAACAACCATCTTTTGTGTGCGAAAACATTGTGTATTATATCACTACTTTTTGTTGCTGTTGAGTCACAATAAAACAATCTTCCATTTTCTCAAAAACTAGGGGCATTTATTCTATCAGACAAACTGTCAACATCGAAACTCAATTCTTTATGTTCTATTAGTAAAATATTGATCCCACGACTGCACTACAAGTGATAGTGAAACTTCTCATCCTTCAAGAATTCCATTAGTGCCTATTTAGGAATTTTAAGTTCACTACAAACTCTGGAACTCACTCTCCATGATAAATCATATCTGTGAAACAAAGCTTTTTATTCACCAGTACTCATTTCACTTTGGTTGCCTTGCTATCTTTGATCACATCTGTAGATTAGTAAGCAAATATGACTCAGTGTAACAATGCAACAAAACCTTCCTCAAATCAGGTATCAAAACATGGTCAGCACTTAATTTAGTTCTAACAGATGAGGGAAATAAGACCATCCCATGAGTTCTTCTGGTCTATGACTGGTAGAGCTAATGATGAAATACAAAGACTTAATGCATGAGGCAATAATAATAATGCAATCCATGCTATTTCATAAATTTTGCCCTGTGTAAAAATACACATAAAAATGCTCAAGATTTCATGCTAAATCATACCAGTACCATAAAAGTAGCTAACTAGAACACCATCATGGCCATACTAAAGGTCAATCTGTATATTTTCATTTGGGACCAACTTAAGACACCATACGAGATCTTCTGATGAAAGACCCACATGAAAAAGACTTTCCATTTGCGACAAGTACCAATAACAAGATTTTCAAGATGGTTACCATATAGACTGTATAGAATGTTTGATTAGCACCGTTTTTAACTTATAATAAGTCCTCAGGTGAAAACCACATGTTGCTATGACTTTCTGTTGGGGGAGGAGTAACAACAGCAAGATTTTCAAAATGGTTTCTCTTTTGACCATATTGGATATCAGATGTGCAGCATTTCCATTTAGGACCAACTAAACATAATATGAAACCTTTTAGTGAAAGCACAATGTTGATATAACCAGCTGTCCAGGAGATCTAGCCACAGTAATATTTTCTAGATGGCCATTATGGAGGCTAGATTGGCACCATTATCATTTACGACCAACTAGACATCATAAGAAGTCTTTTAGTGAAAACCACATGTTGATATCACCATCCAATCAGATGGGGAAATTATAGCAAGACTCAAGATGGCAGCAGTGGCAGTGCGAGCAGCACCATTGTAGTTTTAGACCAACTAGACAAAGTCTTTTGATGACAACCTGATGTCAATATGACTTTTTGTGCAAAAGCACAAGTGATATCAAGATTTCTTACGATGACTGCTGTGGTGACTGTCACAGAATTGTATAAATCCCTCTATTTATTAAATACATGTACTCAGGTTTCGTTTTTTTGTGTACAACGATACCCGAGGGTGATTTATGTACCATGTACATTATTTCGAAATAGTGAGTTCAGTTCATCCCTGCCGCACATGCGAAGTGCTCTTGATGGGAAAAAAAAAAACGATTTACATCTAGCAGACTACATCGTATGTGTATAAATGCCTCACCGTAATGTGATATCTTCACCTTACGGAACGTCTTGTCAGTAAGCAGTCTACTTGGAGACTTGCACATCTTCAGCTGTAGAGGTATGTAATTTATAAATTCCTTATGTATATTGTTTCTTTTGTATATTGTAAGTTATTGCTATTGTATTACCACGTTCATTTTTGTATGTTTTCAATATAGCTTTGGCTTGCGTAGTATAATGCAAACATCTCTCTATTCTTGTTTGTGACTTAGCAAGAGATTTATATTAGCAATATAAAGTTGCATTTTATTAAGAAACGTTTAGTACCATAGGAATCTCATTGGACACAGGTTCTCTTTTGAACCTGTTTATTGTTTTGTAATTTACATAACTTACCATATATAACATCATTACGTTTTTATCTTATATGCCTGTGTCATGAATAGTACACGGTATTAGTTGTATTTTCAGCTGACCAGGGTAAACATAGCAGCTGTAGAGCTGACTAGAGTGACCAGGGTGTGGAGCTGACCAGACTGATCAGAGTGATCGTGGTTGACATGGTACCAGCTACAGAGCTAACCACAGAAGGAATTGAATGGTGGCCGGTGACTACCTGTAATGATACTTACTTGATTGACCAGTGTGACTGGTAGCCAAGTGTGATTTTGACGGAGTGTTTTTTATTACTCCATGTATGTAATCTTTTAGCCATGGGCTAATTTTTGGGTTTTGTTATACCCATTGTTTTGGGAATGTATAAGATATTTTTGTATGATATCTCTCCAATCAATTCACCACATTTTACTATTTGAGTAAAACAATATCTCATATTTCACTAGTTGAGTGAATACATCATTTTTTACTACTGACTAAATCACCCATTATTTTCATCGTGTGAAATTGCTGTGATTTGTTCACCTTTGTCCTTGTACTATGTAAGGTCATTCATTTGTATTTATATTTGTTGCACTAGTAGGTTCATGCAGATTATGTTAATTTATCCAATATTTGGACCCATACATGCACATATCAATCATATTTATTTTCTTATTTAAATCATACATCAATAAACATTATATCTGTATCACCATCAACAGTGTTCTGTTGTAAATCCGAAATCCCAACTCGGCTATCTTGTTACAGTGACCATATTGGAAATCAGACCAGCATAATCTGCATTTAGGACCAGTGAAAATTCCATGCTGATATGACCATCCATGCAGTGGAAGTAGTGACATGATTTTCAATATGATCACTACATAAAATTGACACCATTTTCATTTAGGACAAACTAGACATCATAAGAAATCTAATGGTGAAAGCCCCATATCAATATAACTTTCAGTTCTGCAAAAATAGCAATATTAAGATTTTCAAGATGGTTGCTATGGTGGCCATACTAAAACCAGATCAGCACCATTTTTATTTAGGACCAACTAGTTACTGTAAGAAGACTTTTAGTGAAAACACCATGCTGCTATGACCATCCATTCACAAGGTGTAGAGATAACAAGATTTTCATGATGGCCACTGTGGTGGCCATATTAGACATCAGATCTACACCATTTCATTAAAGACCAGCTCAGCATAATCAGAAGTCTACTGCTGAAGACTGTCAATATGTCTTTCCATTCTGCTGCATAAGCAATAAAAAGATTTTTCAAGTTGGTGGCCATATTGGACATCGGATTGGCAATATTTTCATATGGGACTGTCACTAAATACGCATCATATGAGGTCTTTCTGGCAAAATGCCATGTTGACATGTCAATCCATTCAGGACAAATAGCAATAATTCGATTTTCTGGATGGATGCTATAGTGGTCATATTGTATGTCAAAGTGGCACCATTTTCATTTAGGACTGACTGGACCTGGGGTAGACAAAAACAACCCAAGTTAAGGCACGGTCTTTGACCTTTTGATCCAAAACTTGGTATGTGTCTTTCATACAACACGAATACAAGACAACCACAATGTTAGCTTCAGGTATGCAGTTTAGAAATAAAGTTACTCTACTGAAACAATTTCTATCCTTTGAATCAATGAGATATAGTTCATTGACCTTTAAATCCCAAAATTACGAAGTTACTTTCTTATCCCAAGTGCAGATTTAAAATTATTAACACATTTCACTGTCTAAACAAATGTAGTATGTCCTTGATTCAGATGCCTCATATTATCCCATGTAGTCAAGTAAACAAATCCACCCCCCTTGTGGATCATAAAAAATAATTTTCTGCATCTATTATATTTTCCTCCACTTGATGCAACCCGAAATAAAGTTTGTAACTGCCAGACATTTACTTCTTAAAGCCAAGGAAAACAGCTGGAAACATATATCATGTACCTAATCTAGCAATGATACAAATAAATGTTTTACAAAAGTTGGCAAGCTGTTTAACTTAACAAAAAGGTGTATTCTAGTGACTTGACTCTTCACACTATGGTTTAACTGACTGCTGCAAAAAGTATAACTTACTGAACACATATGTTAGCTTCTTTCATTAAACAAAAATTAAACCCAAATCTCTTGAAGAAACTGACACTCTCTTGTGTGAAAAGAATTTCCAGGAATTCAAGATAAGACAATTTTTTCCTTTTAACTGCCAAGTGTTGAAACAGTATCAGATATTCTTCAGCAAAAACAAGATTTTCAAAGTAGCTGCTCTAGTGGATGTATTGGATGTCAGATTGGCACCATTTTCATATAGGAAAGTAGACATCATTACAAATCCTTTGGGCAAAACCCCATGTCATAACGATCATCCACTCAGAAGAAGTAGTGATAATATTTTGTTGTGACAAAGATTTTCCTGACTGCCATCATGGCTGCCATATTTGATGCATGACTGGCACCATTTTGATTTAGGACCAACTAAGTATCATAAGTCTATTAGTGAAACCCTATGTTGATACAGCCATCCAATTTGAAAGGAGTAGAGAAAACAATATTTTCAAAATACTGAAATTAGTCATTTTCAATCAGGACCAAGCAGACACCATAAGAACTCACAAGGGGACAAATAATGTAACCGCCCAACTGAGATTTCCTTTGTCTCAGTGAAAACCCCAACATACATACTATTAAGCAAAATGATTTTCAAGATGGTTCCCATGGTGGTCATACTGGATACCATATTTGGCATGATTTTCATTTAGGACCAAGTAGGTATCATGAGAAGTCTTTTGGTGAAAACGTTAAGTCAATATGGTCACCGATTCAGGAGGAGGAGCAATACAAGATTTTAAGATGGTGACCATGGTGGTCATAATGGATGTGCAACCAGGATCATTTTCATGTTGGACCAACTAGACCATGGGATATATGTGTGAGTAAAGTTTCATGGCAATCCTCCAAGCAGTTTTAGGATGAGTACTGATAAAAATCTTGTGCTAACAGATGGATAGACAACAAATGAAGGACAACAGACCATCTGATTAGGTTATCTGGTTTATGACCTGCAGAGCAAAACTTTGTAAAAGAATGCTTGTTACAAATAAATTCTAAATGTAAATCACTAATAATTCCTATGAAAAATTATTTGAGATCAGAACTAAATAATTTCGTTTACACAGGCAGGGTCAAACAAAATTTCAAAATAGATGGAACCCCCTATGCTACCAGGAAAAGAATATGTTAGCAAAGCTAGAACTGAGAAGTCCATAGAAGGCAGTTGTATACAAAACTTTATTTTAAGACATGTTCATTGTTACAAGTCTTTGTCAAGTACTTGCCAGTAACCTTTTTAAGATCAGAGAGACAGTGGATGTATCACTTAGGAGTCCACTGGGCTTTGCCACTACCTAACTGCCTTGATACAATATTACATACCTTTGCTGCTGTCCCATAAACCCCAAACCAAACCATACTATTTGCAAGATATAAGACTGATGACAACAGTGCACCATACAGGGTGCAGTATTGCAGGTTTCCAATGTCCCCCAAATCTTTATGCTGTGTACCAACCAGATGTGCTTTTACATCAGGAAAATGAAAATATAGCTACAACCTTTTTAATGATGTTAACAAATAGCCAGAGTTGTTAATGATGATAAAAACTGTCAGATGGCAATGAATGTCCATTTTAAATTAATGTATCAGGCAAATGAAAACAGACAAGGTTTTGGTAGTCAATGGAGTTGCCATGTGAAGTCCCTGATGGCCCTTAATGTAACCTACCTTTCAAAGTTAAAGTCACACCTACAGTAAGGAAGAATAATTCATTCTGATGTTGAAATAATGACAAAAGAAACTAAATCTATGCAAATAAACTATCATTTAATGAATGATAATTAGTTTGAAAAGAAAAGTGATTCAAAAAGTAATGACAGCAAGTTCCAAAATGGAAATTCCATGGTACAGCTAATTTCAGGTTAATTTGAGTTACTTGAATACATAATAAAACATTTATTGAATGTAAGTATCAAAGGAAATTACATTGCCAATGGCAAAGTTACAGTGGCAAAACTGTAAAGCAAATATGATCATCTTATTTTCAGTCCTATATTATATACTGTTTTTCCTTACAATGTTGTGGGCCCCCCCCAAAAAAGAAATTTAGAGGGTGGGTAACAGTGTCCCCTGCCTCAGGAATCTGAGGTACAACAATCTGACAAGGAAATCTTCAAGTATTTTATTCTTACCACATTCTGATTTTACGTTAAAAACATGTCAATATTTGTGGACTTTTAACCTCTGTCCAAGTTTGCTGCTCAAAAGATTTCAATAATATGGGCCAGATGTTTGTTGTTGTTGTTGTTGTTGTTGTTGTTGTGGGGCTTAACACCATTTTTCAGCACATGATAGGCTATACATGGCGGCCAGTATTAATGGTGGAGGAAGAAACCGGGAAATCCCCGGAAAGAACCACCGACCCACGAGAAGCTACTGGCAAGCTTTCTCACATATCCACATTTGCCGAATCCTAGACTCAAACCCATGCAGACAGAGGTGAGATGGCAGTGATCCGTAATGGAGAGCGCTTTAGACCACTCGGCCACTCGGTGCCCCCCATATGTTTGTAATAATGTGAATGCATTTTATTCCTGTGTTTTTTAGGAGATCTATAGTTGGTGTTTACTATATACAAGAATATAATGTGCACCATATATACCCACTTATAAGTTAAGGCAAACTGCAAACGACAAAGATCCTCTTCTGCCATAGCATAATGCTCCTGCAGATCAGGGTCTATGTTGTTTTTTCTCCTGATCACTCCAAACAAACTGTACAGACCCAAATATGCAAGTGCATTATGTGACGGCAGATCTGGGGCTTTGCAGTTTGCAGTTGGACTCATAAGTGAGTACCCACAGGAACAGCATGTATTTATAGTATATTATAGATGGTATATTATAGATGTATGGTAATGTGCATGTAAAGGTTTCTCTTAAAGCTGTAAACAATTAAAATGACAGACATTCATGAGTTTTTTTAACTTCTCAATGTCAAGTATGACTAGGAATCAGCTGCATTGCATGCTTAAAGTGCAGCAAACAATAAGCCACAGGGTTTTTCCAGAACTTTAAATTTACAGCTTATATTCTCTCCCCTTCTGAAAAAGGGGTAAATTTTTTTAATACAGAAGGATTCAATGAATAAATAAAGCTTACTGGTAGTCATGAAAATGTACTCCACATTCAGGCCAAAAAAAGTGTGTTTCCTGTTGTACTCTTTTTAAAACTAGGGTAGGCAGGTCAGTTTCTTTCTTAAACATATATATTTAATGTAAATTCTTTTTTAAAACATGGTGAAAAAAAAATTGCTAGGGTCAGCAATGAGAACAGGGATGGTCAGCTGACAAGGATCACAAATCTTTTTGTTTGGCCTAAGTTGAATCTGAGGTATGATTTTCGAGAAATTAACAAAATATTGTAATTATGCATCCTAGAATGGACCATCATAATGCATCTGGTATCCTATAAAGGACTGTGTATAAATAATGCAAGTAGCATCTTAGAATGGACTGTGTCATAATACATGTGACATCCTATGTTGGTCTGTCATAATACATGTGGCTTTCCTATGATGGAATGTGTCATAATGCATGTGGCTTTCCTAGGATGGACTTTGTCACAATGCATGTGGCATCCTAGAATGGACTGTGCCATAATGCATGTGGCATCCTAGAACAGAATGTGTCGTAATGCATGTGGTATCCAATGAAAAGCGCTATAAAATAACCACAGTAAAACAAAAACATGAATTATACATGTAGTTTCAGAACAAAGGTTTATGGTTAACAAAAATATTAAAAAAATAATGAAATTCCTGGAATTCATGTCTCCAAATTTTCATACACTTAGGATGAAGGTAAGTGAAGTTTTGTCAAGGATTGGGTTAGATGACAATGGGGAGGTCATAAACAAGTTAATGTACAATATGTAAAGGAATACACTGTTGACGGCTAGAGTAATGACAATGGAACCAAAGTAAGCTCCCATATAGTTGCATCTATGAGTGGGTCCAACAGTCAGTGGTTGTAACTACGTTAGAAAACAATACAAAATGCTGGTAATCAAATTATGTTGAAGTTAAAACAATACAGAACTACATCAAATTTTCTTGAGCTCCAACAACAATGTTCAAAGGAATTCCTGTGGGGAAACAAAAGTGATTCCCAACAATCAGGGGTCAAAACTCTGCTAAATGAAGACACAGAATGAATGCTGAGAAAGAGTATTAGGAATGGCCCCTGCCCTATACTTAAAATAGTCCTCTATGCAGGCACATGAATCTTAATGTATACAAACTATTTTTTTAAAAACTTGCCATGACAGTGATCTCTGACATTCGAACCCTGAATCTATTGGTTCTTGATCACCCTAAGCACAATCCATCCATGAACTTTGAGCAAGGAAAATACTCTAGAACTAAAGTGATTGTGCAAGACCCATTTTTCTTTCTGGCACAATTACCTTTGACTTTGACCTTCTGACTCAACAATCAATATGTATTCTCCCATGCCTTAAAGTGAAAGCCCTCCACAAAGTTTGGCCAAGGTGTGTGGTCTAGAAATAAAATTATTATGCAAAAGACATTTTTCTTCTTTCAGTAATGACCTTGAACTCCTGACACTAAAGCAATAAGCTTTCTTACTCAATGTGCAAGTCATTCACTCATTTTGGTGAAGGTACATGGATGACACTGAAATTGTTTTAGCAGAATCCATTTTTCTTCTTTCAGCCAGTCATCTTGATCTTCTGACTACAAAACCGACTGGCTTCTTCCCTAGACTAAGTGTAAACCATGCACAAAGTTTGTCCAGGTCTGTGATTTAAAACTGTTGTTATCATGCAAAATCCATTTTTCTTCTTTCAGTTAGTGAACTTGATCTTTAAATATTAAACCCCTAAATAAACAGACTTTTATATGTAATGTGGATTTATAACATTACTGTGCAAAAACCATTTTTATTCTTTCAGTCAGTGACCATGACATTTGACCCAAAATCGATATTCTATATTTCACATGCAAGCCATCCACAAAGTCTGGTAAATGTAGATGGAAAATTTGAGCTATGACTGACATTGAAACCAGCCTCACATAAGATTTATGGACCGGAAGTGTTCATCCATGTTATACTGTTGTGCATGAACAACTGTAACGGTAATAAACATAACTGAAATTCTATACCAATTTAGAAATATAGGACTATATCAATATCTGAAAGTGCATAATGTCTGAATACATTACAGCCCCAACATATTAAATAATTAATACATGTACTTAAATATTTGTCTTAGATTACATCAGAATTACCATTGGCAGTCAAATTTTTCAAGAAAGTTGGCAAACTAAGGTGCAATGAAGAAGCTGAATACAAAATATTATCAACTGATGTGGTGCAGCTTTTTCCAGCACCAAACCTGTCAATTCTGGCTCTCAAATATTTTATGAATTTTAAATAGTGTGTGTGTGTGATTTAGATTTTTAACGTAGCTTTAACAATGTTTCAGTCATATCGTTATGATGTCTGCAGTGTGACAGTTTATAGTGGTGTTTAGCACTGGGGCATCATGCTACAGACATTTAGCATGATGTCCCACCCAGTCACATTATCCTGACACCAGGCCAACCAGTCCTAACACTAACCTCTTAATGCTGAGCGCCAAGCAAGGCAGCTGTTAGTATCATTTTTGAAAGTCTTTGGTATGATTCGGCTGGGGTTCGAACCCGTGATCTCCCGCATCCGAGGCAGATGCTATACCACAAGGCCACCGGAGCAGTGAATTTTAAATAGAGAAATAAAATTTTGTCTGTCCGTCCTTGTTACATGAGTTACATTAATACCAACTAAATGAACATGAAACAATGATGTATCTTTTCTTGTTTTGTGCTAATTGCAAATGGTCACTAACATCTTAAAAAATACTAAGGAAATGTTTCACATGAGAATATTTGTAAATTCCTAATGTAATATTTGAAGCTGTTACTTGATGGATTACAAGTACAAGATACATTTTATATACAACTTAACCATACAAATGCTGCTGCTGATGCTGCTTTTTTCATTATGTAGTAGAGATAGATTTATGTTAATTATCCAAATAATAAAATAAATCGTCAGTTAAATATTTAATTTGTCCGTCCTGTTAATGAGTTACAAGCAAAACAAGCAATGCTCTGACAAGCAATAATTGGAAAGGAAATCACAGTTATCTTCCAACTGTTATTTTATAAAAGATGGAATACTAGACCATTAATCCATAACAAATTTAATGTGAAAATGAAGAATTTAAAATTTGGCTGAAGAGCATATTTTTAGTCTTAAACATTATGTATTTTGTAATTGACCTTTGTCCAAAATCAAGTTAATGGTGAACCTAAGCAGAGACATTTATTTAGTAAACAAACATAATATATAACGAAATGTTTCTCTATGGTTATAGATTAAATAGATCATTATCAAAGGGAGTAAGCATTTTTACTTCTAACTGAATGTAGGTTTTTAGTTTTTCACTTGGAAATTCCTAAACTTGTTGACAACTTAGAATGTTTTAGAGAGGAGAATGACCTACATCCTGGCTCTGTTATTGTTTCTTAGCTTTTTATATCAATGTTGTCTACTTGAAAAATTGCTCATTCTTGCCTTAACATCCGAAGCAGTATCAGTATTATTTTTGTCTTCCATTTTTAATTTGGGTGGATTTGTTTATTCAAATTATTATTCAATGGAATTACTGTTACAACTCTATGGTCACAAACTTAAGCAACAGAAAAGAAGCAAAACCAACAAGTTTTATAAAACTTAACAAATAATTTAATTATCAAAATTATAAATGAAAATGAGAGAGGAACTTAAAGTATTATGAAGTTAATCCGATCTAGTCCACATAAAGGTCTATGAAAGTCCTAAATGAATGAAAAGTCCCTTATAAATTTCAATACCAGAAATGTACTGGTCTGCCAAGAACCATGACATTGTCAAGATGGCTTTGTGTAGAATTCCTTAGAATAATTTATAATAGTTCCAGAATAATATTATAGTCCAAATAATGAACAGTCCAAACAAATGTTTTTCCTCTCAAAGATATCTAAGTACAACATAAAACACGTCTGCAGACTTACATCAGGAACACAATAAGTGTAAATGACTGAAAAAAATCAGAATGAATCTGATTACTTTTTTCTCCTTAATACACTGTATATTGTGACTGTACTTTGCAACAGACCCCATGTGACAGCTTACACTACTGATTTTACGTCAAATTAAGCATATTCACATGACCTTGTGCAACCAATGGGAAGCCACAGAATTATTCTAGAAACACTGATATATCATGAGTCACTGAGAAACCATGCCATAGGCACCATTTTAAGTCTTATTATAAAGATTATTATTACTACTTGTCAGCACAAACATAAACATCTATTTATGGATCCTATGCAATATTATATTCAAGTCACTTAGGCCAAACTTAACTAAAGATATTCTGTACACATTACAGCCATGAATAAGAATTATAATGATAAGATTAAATCATGTACCAGGAGTTAAAAAATACAGATGTACAACATTACAAAGTGCTCAATAATATTCTTGGACTAAAACATTAATTTGGAATTAGTGAATTCAATCAAGGACATTTTGAATTATATAATTGTGATACATCAAAAGACTTAGCACATTGTCACACTCCATGCCATTGGCACATCAGCACATTCAAGACTACAGGCACATCAACACATTCAATATTGGAACTTATTTTGGAACACCACTGGAATTTAATTGGAACTTCATATATTTAGACTTGTGATGGAACTTTCAGGACTATTTGGAATTTAATTCACAATACTTTAAGTTCTTTTTAAACTTTTACTTTGTATTCCAGGGAAATAAATTATTTGTTGAATTTTACAAAACTTATGGGGTTTTTTGCTCTTTTCTGTTACTTAGTTTAAGACCACAGTCGTAACAAATTAAAATACTGATAACTGAAATCTGCCATGGTCTGATCAATATCTAGCTGCCAACCAAATTTTGCTGAAATCCAAAAATACTTAAGGAGTTATTGTGTTGAAATGAAAGCATGAAGGACAGATAGAGGATCAATGGACAGACCCAATTACATGTTCCCCTTTTTTTGAAAAGCAAGAGACAACAGAGAGAGAAAAGACAAAGAAGTTTAGAAGTTACTTAAGGGATACTAAAGAAAACCTTAAGTAATAAGGTAAATTCCTACACGGTAAGCCTTTATGTAAAAGCACTAAGAATACATTATAGAAGTCTAGTTAGGTGTCTTGAACATAGTGTGTATTCTGCCATTTACACACCCAACCTGAATGCCATATGCCAAATGGTAAGCTTCATTCAAAGGGTCAAATAACATCTAGATTTATTAGCCAGTAAATCAGATTTAATGCTTAATTTGAACCATACATGCAAGCCATACTGCAGTTGCATGAAATAAGAGGAGATGTGGTGATTTTACAGGTAAAAACAGGTGTGACATAGACTGCACAGGAAGGGTTAAGTTTGCAATAAAAAGACTTTTAACCCCTCACTACTGCAATCAGAGATTCATTTTCTAGCTGTATGTAGATGTAATCCAAGGAAATTTTCTAGCTGTATCATGAGAATGGGATCTTGACACATTTTGGAGAAATATATCAGAGCAAATAAATTAAAACTGTTCAGGAATACAATCTAATAACAGCGAATTCTGCAAATCCCTATCCTATGTTTCATCACTAGGGATCAAAGGATTGAAAGTCATGCATGCTTTTGTAGCAAAGATGTCTCTAGGGCAAAAATTCTCACAGCTCAGATGGAAGGCAAACAGACAGGAAATTAATTTTTATCCAAACCTTGTCATTTCTTCTTGCTGACAATATTAACAATATTATCAACTAAATTTATGAACTGTTGTCATGATCAATACTTTGTACACACTTAATGAATGAAAAATTAGAAACCATACTTTAAAGTTAGCCTGCTGTCAATATATCTTGCTCAATAATTTATGCTCTATTTTACAATGAGAATTTCTTTAAACAGCAGAAATAAATTAGCCCTAGTGCAATTGGGCTTCCTCCGACTACTGGTCATGTATTTTAGACTGAATACATTTTCTTTTTATTTAACAAGAGACGCAAGCAGACCTGAGAACATTACCTGGCTGATAACAGCTAACTGAAAGAACAGTTGGCAAATAAAGGTGTCAATAAGAGGCTTTCTATACAAATATTTTCCTGTGCTGTTGAGTTTATGATTTGGTTTTGTGGGCTCAATGTCATATTTTTCAGCATGCTATAGGATATACATTATTGCCAGGATATATGGTGTGGGACAAACGCTGGAAGACCCTGGGAAGAACCACTGACTGAGGAAAAGCTACTGACAAGCCTTCTCACATACCCACGGTGGCCGAGCTGTGATTCAAACCCATGCAAACAGATGTGAGATGTCGGTAAAGGCGAGTGCCTTAGACCAACCAGCCACCCGAGTCCCTGCTGTTGATTGGATATACAAGTATTACGAAAACAACTGTTCCAAAGTTTCTCTAAATTGTTTGTCTTCAGCCATATTTGATGACAAATCATCAATGATTGTCAAATACTCAATGGTCTGTTTGTCAGGATGTTTTCTGTCAAAGCTGTCAGAATTCTGGTGATTTTTTTTTTTTTGTATGAAGAAGTTGTTAAAAGGCATTTCTATTTTTAGCAATGACTGCCATTACTGTATGGCACATCATCATCATTTGTGCCTCCCTTAAAACCCCTTTTGCATAGATGCTTTGTGTCAAATTTTGTCAAATTCTCTTTCAGAATGCTTTTGAGAAGTTCAAGTTATTTCAATTTCTAACAACAGCAACCATATTTAACAATGGATGAACATTGTTTGTACAAGGTTTAAGGTGCTTCATGACAACATGCTTTCTATCAAACTTAAAATTCCGTTCATTATTTACTCTTAACAAGTCTTTAAAGGTTTTCCTTTTTTTTTATTAATGATAGCCATGACTGGTGTTGGGTTTCATCATCTGTACAAAGCTGAAAATCCTTAATGCTATGGTGCTTTCTGTCAAACTTGGGTAAATTTTCTCAACTGCTTTTGAAGAAGTATTCTATTTAAAAGAATATATTGCTAAAATCTGCAGCAATATCTGAAGGTGAATGAGAAACTATTTGCACAAAACTGAAAGCCCTTTATGCCTAGATGTTTTTTGTCAAACTTAGATAAATTATTGTAAGCCTTTTTTCAAGAAGTCATACTAAATTATTATTTTTTAGTGATGCCAATTTGAAGATGGATCATTATTATTTGTATAAATTTTATAGCACTTCATGCTAGGATATTTTCCTTACAAATCTGATTGCACTTCATGCAAGAATCTTTTGTCAAATTTGAAAGCCCTTCATGCTAGAATATTTTCTGCACAAATCTGAAATCACTTTTTTTTAGAATGTTTTCTGTCCAAATTGGATTGCTCTTCACACAAGAATGTTTTATGTCAAATTTTAAAGTATTTCATATTAGAATATTTTCTGTACAAATTTGAAAGCACATCATGCTAGAATATTTTCTGTCCAATTTGAAAGCACTTCTAGCTATAATGTTTCTGTACAAATTTGAAAGCACTTAATGCCAGAGTGTTCTCTGTCAAATTAACGAGCATTTCATGTTAGAATATTTTATGTCAAATCTGAAAGCGCCTTATGCTAGAATACTTCCTGTCAAATCTGACTGCACTTCTTGCTAAAATGCTTTCAGTCAAATGTGGTCAAAATTTTTTCTGAAAAAGTCATTCAATGATCTTTTTATTTTTAGTAATGGCAGCCATATTTAATGACATATAAAGATCATTTGCACAAACCTGAAAGTCCTTTATGACTATGCTTTCTGTCAAACATGGTCAAATTATGTTCAGCACTTACTGAGAAGTTGCAAAAAGATTTTTTCCATTTGTTTCAGGAATAGAAGCCATTAAATGACTGCATATGAACATCATTTCTACCATTAACTGACTGCATAGCAGCATCAATTCTACCAATGACTGCGTAACAGCATCATTTCTACTATTAACTGACTGCATTATGAGCAGCATCAATTCTACCATTGACTCCATAGCAGCATCAATTCTACCATTAATTGACTGCATGGCAGTATCATTTCTACAATTGACTCCATAGCAGCATCAATTCTACCATTAATTGTGCTACGTAGCCCCCACTTTGTTGGGGGTGGGTTGTAGTGGAAATTGGGTTATCGTTATCTAGAGGGTAATCACCTTCGGTGTTATTGCCCGGATCGAGTAAATATTAATATAAAGTGTGAATCTTATAGGTGGAATAGAGAGAGATCTGAGCAGATATATAAAACAGAATGACACGAGCCCCCATACATGAAAATGACAATTTAATCAATTACATAAACAACCGTGACAATGCATTACATTAGGAAGATACACTTCTTTTTTAAATAATCATTCACCGAATATCAAACACAAATATACTTATATAAATAGCAAATCTGTTTTAAATGACAGAATTAGTTCATCATAGAATCGAGTGAACAATCGAAGTCATTGCCTTGTACAACTTCATAACCTGATTATTTCCAGTTCATTCCAACTTCACTGTGACTGTTCTCCAACTTCACTGTGACTCTTCTTCCTGGTCCTTTCCACTTTTCCCTTTTCCAAACTCTCTATTGACTCGCCTCTTTCGGCCCTCGAACTTTGTGTGGGAAGATGGATATGTATGTACGTGATATGTAGATACTTCGATAGGTAGGTACATGGATACGTCCTATGGAGCTATTTCACCTTGTGTTTTCAAGCTTCACTCGCTTCTACCACCAAAATCATGTCCATCGACTTTCCAGACATCCAATCCCTTGGATAATTATTTACGAGTGAATTTCTTCCAAATTCAAACTCGGAGTCTCCAACATTTGTTTTCTCTTGCAGAAAAGCGTAGACTGACTAAAATTTTGCGATGGGACATATTAAACCCAAGAATTTTCATGTGGGAATCACACCCCTTATTTAGCATAACCAATCCGGATTAAATATATCTCCCACCTTTAATAACTAGGCGCCAAAATTGTAGTCTGCGTGACCTCTAGATTCCCAAATAAATGATCCTGGAAAATTTCAAATCTGACAATTCCGATACAAGACCGAAGTTAACCCTATCCTCCCAGTCTGTCTGACTTGTTAAATAAACGAATGCTTAATTAAGAATCACTTCTTTCATGACACTGACATTACAAATCTGTGCATTACGGTGATTTAACACGCACCGGTCCCCATAAATCTAATTAATCATTCACCTGCCCAATTAATGTGCTCTTCGTAGATCAACAGAAATTTGCACCCTTTCAAACTGACTGAATTATCAGCATCAGTTCGACCATTAACTGACTGCATATCAACATCAATTCTACCATTAATTGACTGCATATCAACATCAATTCTACCATTAACTGACTGCATATCAACATCAATTCTACCATTAATTGACTGCATATCAACATCATTTCTACCATTAATTGACTGCATATCAACATCAATTCTACCATGAACTGACTGCATATCAGCATCATTTCTACAACTGACTGCATATCAACGTCATTTCTAACAATTATTGACTGCAATCAGCATCATTTCTGCCAAGTTTTGTGTTTTATGCGGGGATGCATCCAGTCAAATTTGGTAAAATTCTGCTGAGCAGTTTCTGCAAAGACATCATTTGCAAACTTTTCAATTTTTATCATAATGTTGGCCATATCTTATCGCAGATAAGCATAGTATAAACCTGAAAGCCCTTTTTTGTCCTGATACCTTTTGTGAAAACTGGCCAATTTAACGTCCAGCAGTTTCTGAGAAGAATTCAATTTAAGGTCTTATTTTTAACAACAGCAACCATATCAGAAGGTGAATTGGTATCACTGGCATAAATTAAATGCCTTGATGTCAAGATGTTTTTGTCAAATATTGTCAAATTCTCTTGAACAGTTTTTAAGAAGTCATTTAAAGATTATTATGTTTTTAGTAACAACAACTACGTCTGAAGGTTAAATGGCATCATTTGCAGAAACTGAAAAGAACTTTATGTCAAGTTGCTTTCTGCCAACCCTGGTCTAATTCTGTTAGGAGTTTTGAGAAGTCATTCAAATGTTTGTCTATTGTTTGTAGTGACAGACATACTAGAATGTGGATCAGAATAATTTATAAAACCTGAAAGCCTTTTATGCATGGATGCTTTTATCAAATCTGGTCCAATTTTGATGAATGGATCTTTAGAAGAAATCATTTAAAGGTGTTTTCTATTTTATGTAACAGTGGCCATACCTGCTGGTAGATTATCATCATTTGTCATAAATTTTGAAAGCCTATAATGCCAGGATGCTCTCTGCCAAATTTTGGTCAAATGGGTCCAGTGGTTTTTGAGAAGTATAAAATAGCACTTGTTCATGGCTTGTGATGCATGACTGATGCTCAGCCAATATATCAACTTCTTTGTACTAGCCACCTCTATAAAATGGCAAAAATATTTGGTCCTAACTGTGTCAGGTTTTTAAAGGAAGTTTTATAGCATGAGTTTGTATACACCTGACACCTCAAAGAACCCAGATGAAACCATAACCATCAACCTTACTGCACCATATGTACCTACTTATAAGTTGGATCCAACTGCAAACTGCATAGACTATGCAGTTTGGAGTAATCAGTAGAACAAACAATATATGTTGTTTGTTCTACTTAACATGACCTAGGAGCAAGTATATAAAGAGATGTGTGACTGCTTTCACACTGGACATTTTCACAAACTTTCACTTTCTAAAAAATAGCATATGTATGAGGTTCGATCTTTGCAGTGAAAATACTTAAACTTCTTATGATCCAAAAAGAAATCTGTCTGGCAGATGGTTTAATCATATTTTAATGTCAGATCTATTCTGCACCTATTTAAATCCAGCTTGTGAACTATCAAAATGCTTCAAATGCAACAGGAATTCTGCATGCGTGCCCTGTCCCTTTTCTGACGAGTGAATTTTTCTACAACACACTTACATGGAGATTTAAAAACCTGAATTTACCACTCTCAATAAAAAAAAATATTGAAACAAATTTTACTGGCAAGACTCTTTTGATTTCATCTCAAACAATTGATCATAATTTTGTTTTCTAAAACCAGGCATTTACTCTGAGTACATCATTATGCATTTAAACCCAATGGTATACATCCTTGATGCACAAGTCATCTGGTAAACTAAAAGCTTAAATAAAACTGATTCATGCAAACATAAGTATTACTGGACTTCAATTTAAATAATACATGATTCCACTGATCAAATGTCAGGATTCATTTTTAATTTTGACATTCAACACTGTGCAAATATAAAACTGGAGTGGAACCTTAAGGAATAGATGTAATTGAGCTTCTGAACCAAACTTCAGAAGAGAAAAGCAAGTGCATTACTGTATTGCAAGGTCCAGCAAGCAGTTTCCACCATGAACCCATCCCACCCAAATTAACAAGGATGTTCTGAAGCAATACACACCTGGCCCTCCATAATTCAAGTTAAAGCGCTGACTGACAAAGATGATGAAGATATATGATAAAGCAGGAAAGAAGATACTGCTATCTCAAGATAGGCCTGTGATGCACTCATGATTGCATGGAATTTACACCACTCTCCTGTGAATTTATACAACTTGACTGCCAAACTATCCACAGAAATAACTACATGGCAGACCCCTCACTTTAGGAGACATAAATCACAAGTCATGCATGTGTTCTGTATCTTGTGTTCTTTTGAACACATGCTATAGGAGTGAAATATTATTACCACTTTTACAGGAAATGCCTTTTTGCCTTTCTTTCTAACTCTGCTAATGTGATGTATGCTACTGCAAGTTTATTGTTCAAATTCATAATCCGGTTTTAGTATGCACAAGGTGATCAATGACATCATGAAACAGCATGTTTACATAAAGCATTACTTATTTTGTCTTGGAAAGTTTCCACCTGTACATAATATGCAGAGACTGCAATGTCTCCACTGTGCATAACATGCACAGACTGCAATGTTTCAACCTGTGCATAGACTGAAAACAGCAATTCTGCTGGTACATTATGCTGTTTCAATTCCACAACAGAACTAATAGTGTAGACTTTATTCTATTGGTAAATTATCAATGTTGGGTAAAACGTTTTTCAAAGAATTTGTGCACAGGAGTCCTTTCAAAACACTGGAATATACTATACATTCCACTATTTATTATTTAATGTCTGTTGTGTTGTTGTTTTTGTTTTAATGCCATTTTTCAACACATGACAGGCTATACATAATGGCCAGTATATCTGGCGAAGGAAGATCCTGGAAAAAAAAAAAACCCAGAAGAACCACTGACCCATGGGAAGCTACTGGAAAGCTTTCTCACATACACGTTGGCCAAGTTGGAGTCAAAAACCCATGCCAAGAGAGGCAAGATGTCATAAAGGCATGCTGCGCCTTAGACCACTTGGCCACCTGAGGCATGGTAATGTCTTGTGCCTACAATCTCTTTTATAATTTTACCAGACTCGAAAAGTAGTATGAGTAGCAAGCATAAAATGAGCTGAAACTAAAAATAACACTAAAGTTCCCCAATTCCATACAGAAATTACACAAAACTTTCAGTTGTACAAATTATTTAATGTGATTTGTAAGTCATTATTTATAGCATGTCCTTAATTTACACCAATACATCACTTTTTATTTGGAGTACCCATAATTTCTTGCACAAATCTATGTATTTCTTTTAATGCACTGTCAAAAACTCCAGTTCTTGAGAGAATGCATCTCTCAATGATACACAACATTTGTTTACACTGATCAACACCAATTCAAATGGACAATTTTTTTAAAATTGAAAATCCTATCATTATCAGTTGTGACTTGAAAGCAAGAAAAATTTTTACTAATTTTTTAACTCCATTCAGTAGATTTACATAAAAAATAATTTTTTTTATTAACTTGTCTGTTGGCATATCAACTTTCCTCCATAACAGACTCGGTGACACACAATGACCATGAGCTAAACAGGTTTCCCACAATATTTCATCCTGTGTTCCCCAAATTTTGACCATGTGTACCCATCCACCCACACATACACATATCATGCCAAATCATCAGGAAAAAGATCAAGAGATGCTACATGTTTTCATTACTGCATGTCCATCCAAGTCTCTTTGGCACTAGCCATTGCCAAATTCTCAAAAGGTGATAAAAGCTTTAAGGTGACAATGAATGTTATAAAACAATGCAACTGGCAACTGAGAACTTCGTATGGCTTTTTGGTCAGTCAAGCAATTATAGTAACCTATTTTTGTGGTTAAAATCAACCCTATAACAAGGAAGATTTATTCTGAGGCTGAAATAATGCAAAAAAGAGACTAAATCTATGCAAATACACAATTTGTCATTTAATTAATGATTTGATAGTTTGGAAAGAAAAGTAAAGGTACCCATTATAATAAATGCTGGCAGATAATGAGTTATATGAGAGCAAGATTCAGAATGGAAAATTCCTGGATGCGGCTCATTTCAGGTTAACCTGATATTCAAACATGTTAATGTTTTCATGAGTTACCTGAGCACATGATAAAAGTTTATCCATGGTAAATATGATAGTACAGTGCAGACCACAAAGTTACGGTGGCAAAACTGTTGAAGCAACAAGATCTCATTTTCAAAGCACTATTATTTTCTTTGTCCCTGCAAATGTATTGTCCCCCAAATTTGGAATGCAGTGTCCTGTGCCTTCAATCCTGTGTGCAACACTACTGACATCCATTGAGCTACTCAACATGTAAAAAAAAAAACAGCAACATGGCTCTCATGGATGACTGCATCAGCTACAATTGAAAGGAGGAATGCATTAAAAAAATTATAGTTAAATTAGCATTATCTTCTTTCTCATATGTATCAATGTATAGCTTTTTCTATAGGATGGCAAATTAGCAATTTTACTTTACAGAAAATTTATTCCAAAAATAATTTAAATGAATCTAGATATTCAACTTATTTTGACTGATGTAATTTTCATAATTTGTAGATAGTGTTAACATGATGTCATTTGGCCTTAATTGTTGGCATTTCAAGATTTATGAAGAATGCAAGACAATTTTGGAGTTCAAAAGCAGTATATTTAAGAGATGGTTGTTTGGTATACTTTCACTGTCCATTACTATTTAAAAGTTTGTAAGCTAAATCTAATATTTTTGGCTTAAAAATAAACAACGTTCTTATGAAATTTGATGATTTTCCCATTCTGTTTCTTTTAGTTTTTGTAAAGAAATATCTACCCAACTAAAATTATGACAAAAATTAAAAGAGCTTTAGGAATGCTAGATCAAGTTTCTTTACAAGATATTTCCAGTAAACAAGCATTTTTTTGTGCTATTGATGTTGCTCTGTGATATAGTTTTGTCACAGATCATATGAACAAATGCATAACAGGCTGAAGCATATTCATCTGAAGTGTGTCAAAACTAGCAATACAATACACAAACTTTCTGACAAAGGGTCACCTGGTTGTAAACAAGCCAAGAGGAATACCAATGATATATCACAGACATTTGATATGCACGCTTTACTAAAATAATTAATATTTCAAATGAAATGTGAGGTAATACTGTGAATGGAGAAGATTTCTGTACCATTAAAGTATACTTATATAAGTCAAAACTGATGACTCCAGAAAAGAACAGCACTTAAACTCAAATTTCATGGATACAATTTAAGAACCTCCAACAAATTATACTCAAAAACTGCAAACCCACAGGGTTCAATTGATTTGGGGGCACCCTGAAAAGCACTTTACCAATAAATCAGCAATGTTGCCACCATTTTCTTGCTAAGTAATTAACGGTCAAAGGGAGGTAAGACATGGTAAGGGGCACTGTACAGATACAATTATAATTTAAATTTGCTCAGAAAATCTATTTTTTGGAAAATGTTTGTTTGATTGCAAGACTCTCACAAGTACAATCATATGATTGTCTCAGACTTACAACATTCTGAAATACTGCCCAGGATCTCACAAAACTTTTTGTTGTTATATTTCCTGTTTATGGAACTATAGCCTCTGGTCCTGCTTCCAAGCTGATGAAACTTGTGTCTGTAAACAATTATCTTATATGCAAAGCAAGCCAAGAAGCATAAAGGAAAACAAGTGGGCCTGAGACTGCTCACCTGGCTTATGTCTGCCTAATAGACAAACACAAGAACAGCTGGTGAAGTACTCTGTGGGCAGGATGCTTTATAGTAAAATATATCCAAAGCAGTTGATTATAAAAAATGTTATTAAAAACCCCAACTGTTTCAAAGTTTGTCTACTTTTTGCATCTTTATTTATATTTGATGGCACATCAGGATTTTTTCTGTCAAAGTATATTTCTACTGAGCCATTTTTTAATATCTGGCAAAAAAATTTCATTTGCTTTTTCTGTTTTTTACAAAAGGCAGACATATTTGATGGCACTATCTGATAAGCATCATTTGTAATAATTTCAAAGGCCTTCAAGCAAAAGCACTTTCCATCAAACATGGTCAAATTCTGTTGAGTGGTTTTGTACAAGTTCTTTAATGGTCTTCAATGTTCACTAAAACTGCCACATATGATGGCAGACTGTCATCATTGTATAATTTTGAAAGCCCATTATGCCAAAATGCTTTCTATCAAATTCTGTTATTTGGTTTTATAAAAGAAATCCTTCAAGTTTTTTCATTTTAGTATGAGTGACCATATCTAAATGTGAATCAGCAAAATGTGAAAGGCCTGTATGCCAGCTTGCTTCCTGAGAAGTTTGGTTGAAACATGTTCAGTGGTTTTGAGAAGCTGAAAATTGCAATCACTGACAGATGGCCACACACAAGAGATGCAAGGATTCTGACAGTAGTTTCAGTTGGGAAAGATGGTGTCAATCACAGACTGGTGCTGAATTCAATTGTTACATGTGTACAAGAAAATTAAAAGCAAACAGAGTTTGCTGCACTTTCACCAAGTTGTATACAGCATATATCTTATTAGGATTAAATTCACAATATCTGCATTGAGGGATTTGGGACAATAACTTAACTGCAAGGCATTCTGGCATGTAAAATTTATTCAATAACATATACACATTATATTTAACAAACATGTAATGGACAGAATTTGCAACTGTCCAGACATGGCGGCATGCAGGTCTTAAAAATCTGCTTATGATCACATGAGTATAAAAGTAGGTCATTTTTTCCTTCTCTTGACAAGAGTAGTCTTACTAACTCAAAATCGCACAACTGCTCAACAATAGTAACAAAATTTCCACTTTAAATAGATTTCTGGTACCTGAAACTTCTCCTGCCTCAATGGCCCCTATCAGGTCAAAATAAGGAAGCATATAAAGAGGGGGGGGGAGACACAAATAGCCTTACTTGAATTTAGTTTATGCATGAAATTAAAGCACACATCATTATCACAGGCACTGTCCACTATTCAGGACAAAGCAATTTTTGTTGATGAGGAAATTGTAAATAAAAATGATGCTATATTCTGGTTCAGTCACAGATCAAGACAAAGTAAAAAAAAAATTATGAGGAAATTGTATTAAAAAAATAATGTAACATTTTTACTCAGTGATTGATCATAACAAAGTAATTTTTGTTGATGATGAAACTGTAAAAAAAAATATTATATTCTGACTCAGTGACTGAGTATATAAAGCTATAATTATGATATTTTGTATAAGTCAATAAATCCATGACCAAAGCATATGTGATTATTAACAGCCTCCCCTACTGTCAGCCTTCCAGGTCAGGACTTGAATTCTTCATGCTTAATTAACCATTCAGCCATTATTCCCCTACAGAATTTTTTGGGGGAGTTTACAGTCTATATTTTTTCTTCCCTGAACACTACTTTGGAAATAAATGCCGCAGTATCTTATACCGAATGTTTCATCTTTGCTTCTTTATATTTTCTATCAATAATCATGCATTGTGTTCTCTAGATTGGTACCCAAGCTAATCATAATCAGTGAGACATTTCTATCAGCCAATGAAACTGATCATCTTATGCTTCTTTGGCAACAAGAACACTCAATTCAGTAAGCTTGGGATGTACTCAAGTCAGTCAAAAATCACTGTAAGGATCTTTTATCTAATTTTCTTGGCTCTTTTTTATGAACCAAATGAGCACTGTGAAGGAACTTCCTTCTGCGGGGCCCTGGGTGGCAGAGTGATTTCAAGTGCTCATCTTTATGAATCACTGTCAGACTCAACCAATGTGGCTATGTGAGAAAGCCTGATAGCTTAATGTGGGACAGTGGTTCTTACCAGGACTTTCCCAGGTTCTCCCTCCATCATTTATACTTTATGCCATATATAGCCTATCTTGTGCTGAGAAATGGCATTAAGCCCCAAAACAACATCTTCCTTTTGCCAAAGATGAAAAATAAGGGTCACTGACACAAAGGCAGATCTGCAAACCCCTAACAATACCTGCTAAGTATGGCACTCAATATTTTTTGTGCAAGTTACACCAATTTTCAGTAAGATGAAGTATCATGTCATGTCACTTTTGAATTGGAAAACATGTACATGATCTCTAGTTTCTGAAACTGCAGTTCCAAACCCCATGGAGGTCAATGGCTTATTGCTAATCTCTCATGCTGACCTAATACTGTTTGTTTTCTAAATTTTATGTGGCAGCAATAATCATCTCTCCCACCATGAGCAATACTTGAACTGACACATGATGTCAAATAAATTCACCTAGGTTAACTCTTGCCTTTTCTGCTTTTTCCCCCCAATAATCCAAATATTTCTTTTGATATTTCTGTGCTGATTACTTGAAACTGTAAATAGGCAATGTGTTTTTGTTAGAGAACATTTCAAGGTATGAGCCAAAGCTTGATCAAGCAGGTGTTCCACATGAAAAACATAGGCATATTAACGCATCTTAAGTAGTCCTGTAAAGTTAAAGTACACACATTTCAAAATATGAACTGGCCACTGAATATGATGGACACAGACAATGGGCAATGGATTAAGCATCCACTGTATATAGTGGATGTCCACTAGTCACTGATTTTATTGCAGGTGTAGTGGGTTTTATGTCAAACAACAGATGAGAGAAACCTGATGGCATGGTCTAGTTGGAGATACTTAAAGATGTGACAGAAATTTACTACCATAGAGGTCAAAACCTCTCCCACTGCCAGTTTATCGTAGATAAAAAAGTTCTACCATGGAAACCTTTGTTAAAGCCATGCAAGATATGAAGTGATGTATTAATGGTAATCAATGTAATTAGTGATAAATTTTAGACCTTGTCAAACATGTGACTTACCAATTTCAAGTGATACAATGGGTATTAATGGCAGATATGATGTTTTAAGATTATGTGTAATGCAATACAAGCTAAACAAGCATTTTTTTTAAAAATTATTGTACAGTAAATACAGCTGTATCTACCAGATACCCATTTGCAGGCATTTCTGTTAAGTTTCAAAAGATGATGATTGATGTCCAGGAGAAATGAACTGTTACCTCAATCTGGTAAAAACATTTTTTATTCCATCAGCACTGGCCCCACTCTTTTTTCTGTGCTGTGTACCTGTAGATCTTCAGGTTAAAAACACTGGATTATTACTGCTTTTAATTCTACTTTGGAATCCACAATTTGTTCATGTGACTTTAAACTAAGTTTTGGTCCAAAGACACTCTTGAGGTGATTATGGATATAATTTCAGTTAATTTATCATTGTAGGCTTCACTGCTAAACCCTGTTGAACTCACACTTTATATCTGCTCCCTGGTGACAATCTGCATTCACATCTTAGTAAGGTGGTTCAAAATGTAATAACTAAACTAATAATACAACAGTACTTGGGAACAGTATGTATACTTACTTATAAGTCGAGTCAAACTGCAAACATCAATCTTTATCTGCATTGCATAATGCACCTACATATCAGGGTCTATGTTGTCTGTTCCACTGATCACTCCTAATAAACTACACAGATCCAGAACTGCCAGAGCATAATGTGGAAGCAGATCTGAGTGTATGCAGTTTGCAGTTGGACTCCTCTTATAAATGAGTACATATGGTATATGTCATGTGGACTGAAAGAACATAATGTATGAAATGAAGGTGTATCTGCATGAAATCTAAATATAAAATAAAATGTTTATCCACTAGCTAAAATGCTAGGGTGATTGCATTTTCTTTATCATTTTCAACTGTCCATTTGGTAATATTAAACTCCTCAGATGCCCAAACCTGCGGCCATAAGTATAGTTGTTTGAGCTGTTGGCAAAAGAATACAATAGTGCAGGGGTCGGCACCTATTTTACATAGCGTGCCACTTTTCTGGATTAATTACAAAAATGAATGAGCGTGTGCCACCAGTAAGAGAGTAACACTGTTTAAAATCAAGATTTTTGGCTGCCCTTCGTGTGCCACACAAAACCTCTCGACGTACCACCTTGTGGTATGTGTGCTGTAGGTTGCTGACCCCTGCAGTAGTGTGTGCTTGCTGGAGTCTGTATAAAAACAGGATGTCTAAGATAAAGGTAAACATGTGTCTAGTTCTTGAGAAAATGAGTCCCATGGAGTTTTGCATTTGGTGTGGAAGTACTACACAGAGACTGGACTGGAGGCTGCATTTGGATAAAACTATGTATACTTCATTGTGTGGAAACGTTAAACAAACAATGTAAAAGTGACTGAGGGAATGACAAGAAAAATAGAACATATCTTGATTCTTGGTTTTAGCAGCTGAATAAACAGGAAGTCCATGCTACATACCATCTCAACATTTGTCTTCTGGCATAAACCTACTATTACATATATGTAATATTTTTTCATTTTTTTTAAAGCAGATTCTCTCCCCCATACCCACTCTTTTATTAAAATAACTGCATCATTAAGTTTTCATATTTTGTGAAACACCTAGATATTCTCATTTTGATTCTTGGGTATCAAATTCATCTTTCATCTCTTAAAATATATATTGATGTGTTTTAGTTATCATGTCTTTAAATATTAAATGGCCTTATGTACAACGTAAAAAAGATAATTATGTATTGGCTACTGTAGCTCTACATGATATATGTTATATGTCCATTATTATATAGCTCGGACTCTCCAATGGGGCCAATAAAACTTAATTTGTCCACAACAAGACATGATATGGAAATTCAGATAGACCATTATATCTGTCCATCATGGACAACAGATGGATGAATCAACTGTGGAAATGTGGATTTAATATAATAAATGATGTGTGTTTACAGTTGTATGGTTCCCTGACAAATTCCACTGAATCTAATATGAATCCAGATCCATATAAAACCTGGAGAAGCCAATATCCAGATTTACCCACAACAATTGTATTTTCATGATTTCAGCTATTATTATTCAAATCTGTAATTTAAGGGTAATTTCAGTGAGACTATCTGTCAAATGATACATGTTGGCAGGTCTGCAAAGACAGCATAAAATGAACCCTGTTATTATTATTATTATGTTTCTTCTTTCAACTTGGTTAAACACAGCAGAGCCTTCAAACATTTTTGAAAGCAAATCTTCTTGGGTTTTTAAACTTTGTTGCTAATAAATCATCCAGAAAAATCAAACAAATACATGAAAAACTGTGCATCATGTTTTTAATTCCATTGTGATTTCTTTGCTAAATCCCTACCATACTTCAAAATTTCACCCCCTTTTACAAATAGTGGTATTTCAGCCCAACATTTTCAGTATTACTGTATTTCATGTATTTTTTCATACCCTTTAATTTTTCGTACACAATCCAGTTATCAATATAATAATTATTTAAATGTATCATAATTTTTCGTACATATCATTTTGTATTATTTGAAAAATTCATTAAATTATCGGACATAAAATTTCCACTAAGAAGATTTACATTTGCAAAAAATATCGAAAATACCATATTCCCATTTTGTTTATACAAAAATTAATGATTAATTGTTGGTGAGAAAATATAATGATTGATGCATAAGCATGGGCGCCCGCAGCATAGGTCAAGGGGGGTCACATGACCCCCTGGATATCATACTGCAATATATATATTTAATCATGCAAATGAAGCTGAAAATATGTCACAAGATTCTGTTCAAAACGCTTAGTAAATATTAGCATTAGTTTCCGACTGCCTACTATACTAACTCTCCCGGCCGTGACTGACTCACCCACCCCCCCGATTTTTGTAAAAGATCCTGCGGGCGCACATGTGCATAAACTCTATTGTCTTTACAATATCTACTGGTGTTTATTAACAAATGAATAAAGGACTTCACAGACCATACCTTTAAATATTATTGTTAATTAGTTCTCCTTATTAAGTCCGTCACCGTAACAAAACACCACGTGCATTTTAAAACGAGTTCGGAAGCCCTTTGATGTTGTCTTATCCAACAAAAATTACATCTCAGTACATGCTAATGTGAAGACCACAGACCATTGGTCAACTAGTCTTATTGTTTCATTAGTCATACAAACATAAAATATAAAAACCTTGTCATTTTCCATCATAAATTTTAAAGTCACAGACTCCGTTAAATCAATTCATATATATACATATACTATCTTTTAAGTGCTTGTTCTGTTTTGACTTGGATATAATCAACATTTTATTGCAAATCTATTCTATGATATACCCACTATTATCTTTATTGGCGAGTTCGAATAACAAGAAATGCATATTATCGCTTGTCCTTATAACATCTGCTATATGGACAACGGCTTCAATAGCACATTGACAGACTTTTATTTCCCTAAAGAGAGCCTCATTTCCCTACTGGCAGCCTCGATGAGTTGACCTCTTCAGTCAATTCTTGCCCTCAATCTGGTTTCAACTGGAATAACCAAAGCCCTAAGAATGTTTAATTACCGTGTAAATAACTGCACAGCCATGTGGATGTTGTGACAATGTACATCGTAATTAAAACAAGAATGAACTGTTGATTTAGCGGTGTTTATTCCTAATGGAATATAGTAGGGTCGTAATACATGAGGATTTTCCTACTCATCAGGTAACTGAAAATAGTCTTTTTTTCTCTTTGCAAAAGCTACAAATCACAACTACACTGAATAAATACGGTTTTGTACACTTAAAAAATTGTTTGATTGATCTCTCTGGCATGCGTGCACACACACACACACGCGCACGCGCGCACTCACGCGCATTAACTTAAATGTTGATTTCAAGTTCTTTATTTTTTTTATTGCAATTTGATAATTAGATTATTGTTGTGGTAAAAATACAACTTGCACTTAATTTCTTGACGATGTGGGGTCGTATCGTTGCGTACAATTTACCAATAAATAATACCCATAACTTATACATGTTCAAACCATCTTGATCATTTTGCCTATATTACACAACATAACAGCTACACATGTTCTAAATGCAGACGAGCTTGCACACTGAGACATAATCCTCTCTCTCTCTCTCTCTCTCTCTCTCTCTCTCGTTCACTAATAACAACAGTACTTTTGATTTATTGTAATTAGATTCTTGAATTGAGAGCAGAATGAGACAGAAAATATACGTTTACTTTGTACGTTTGTACCATTAGGTTGTCGAGTAGCGTGTGTACCGTAGAACTTGCTTTGGTACGATCCCTTTATTTTTCGTACACGGTCAGTACCACCAAATGATAATTATTTATTTTACATATAATTTTTCGTACACTGAAATTAATAATTATTTTTTCGTGTACAAAAAATTACATAAAATATGGTAGAATAGTCTGGTTACAATATTTTAAAAAGAGTTAATTGCATAATTTAAAGAGTGTTCATCAGATGGTCAATTATTTCAGTAACTAAGCACAAATGTTGCATAACTTCTTTGCCCACTGACAAAACTGGGTCAGAAGACTCCATGATTTTAGAGAAATTCAGCTTTTGACATCATTACCAAACTTTCTACCAACAGCTGTAAGCTTAGAAGTTTAGAAGTGTATAATGACTGGTATTCTTACCTGTGAAAAATTCAGTTCATTGAGTGGAACACATTGCTCCTCAACTCGTTCAATTGCCCCTGTAATCTTTCCCATCTTGTCTGCCTCCTGAGCCAAATATAGATCTAAAACTGGAATGCCTCGTGACTTAATATCGGTCTCTGTGAGAGAGTTAACCATCAACATTACCCAAATGGGTCTCTTTCTTTCCCAGTTCCCTGCTATTGCATTGAACAAATAGTCTGCATACAGTCCTTTTCCTTGCTGGTCCACTGTTAGCCATAGTGGCATCATGACCTTGACATAGTCTAAATGTTGCTTTAATCTTCTGTAGATGTCTCTGGGTAGAACATTGGAAAGATTCTCCCCATGGGGTAAAAGCTGGCATCTTGCAAGAGCAGCCATTGTATATGGATCTGTTAAATCCAACTCGAAGAAAATGTGTTCCGATTGCTCAAAAGCAATCTTACTGTTGTCTGGAATGTAATCCCATACCCGGGTGTAAGGAACATGGATTGTTCCAAAGAAGTACGATGGAGGGTCCCGATTCAGCTTCCATAGGAAGGAATTCAATTCACCTGTCTAACATAAAAGGAAATTATTCTTGAAAAGGTGAAAGTGATCAGATTAAACTCATCTCCTCTAAGTGTATGTTTTATAAACACAGGATAACAATCTGGTATTTGAGAATATTACTGATGGCTTTATGATCCCAAAATGAATTTTTCTGGAGACAAGTCAGTGGAACATTTAAAACAAATGTCTTAAATGGTAAAATCACCATTAACATTATTAATTCCTCAAATACAAGATTCTCACCCCAATTCTAATTAGAATATATTTAGATATCTATTTTGTTAAAATATTGCCCTTTTGTGTTGCTTTACATCACATGGACATAGTCATAATATCACTGTGGCGACAACCATAACAGTATATATAGTAGATTTTACTTGCTGAATATTATGATGTAGGGCAATAATTAAAACTGTACAAATGAGCTATGTCATATGCCAATCAGATTAAAATTAAAGTCTCTATTATAATGGAGCTGTTGTCATTTGATACAATGTCCATGCTCTGCTTATCTTTTAGTTCATCTATTAAACCAGCAAAATAATCTCTCTTCTTCTTTCTTCAATATTGGTTGCTTCATACATACACTGTACATCTCATGAAAGAGTTGTTACAAAATATTATGTAAGTGTATGGTTTATTGGCAAGTCAGCACCATATTGGATAAACAGTGCCAATTAACAGTCAAGTTTTAAAACTAAAGGTTTAAACAAAATTAAAAGAAGATCAATCCTTCCAAATAAAGGTAAAATATACAAGTCCTATAAAATGAAAAATATAAGATGTCAAATTTCTTAAAAGGTATGTAAAGCAAAATGTACATGAAAAATATAAAAACCTTACAAAATATTAGAATTTGTTGAAATATATAAACTGAAATCCTTTTTAAAATCCAAGATTTTGGGGAGAGTTCCTCATCTGGCAATTTCAAAAGGGGATCTTCAATTTTTAATTTGGCAATTCTTATCTAAAAACAGTATATACAGTATTAACTGTCTTGAGAGAAAACCCTTCTGTCAAAAAAAAAAACAACAAAAAACTAGTCTCTCAAGACAAGTAGTCTGTCAAAATAGGACAAGTTTTTGAGACTGAGATTCAGCTGGTCATTAAAAAAAATACCCACAATGACTGAAAGTATCTTTATTCTTTATTCACAGTTCTTGCTAAAATATTACGTCCAGTCATAAATTTGTAAAGCAGTGAAGTCATACACATTTTATAAAACATTTACATTCACATATATTTGTGAAGATTTTAACATATCCATGATAGTTGTAATAACAACTATAGACGTATTGGGAAATCTGGATTATATATGTAACAATTAAATAAATGAATAATTTAATAAACCAGATAGAGAACACATTCATTTAGAGAAAGAAGACAAAGAATATTTCCTCTACATAACATGGATTAATAAGATTATCAAAAGACGTAAATGACTCTGTGGTGAGCAGCTGATGACATCTCTTAATGTTGGCTTGGCGAGTGGGTTTTAATAACTATAATATCAATAAAGTAACAAACAACAGGAACCTTTACAGCAAAATAATCTCATCAATGAAAATGCTAGTATCTTAATAACAGCAGATACTTGGTTCACCCCAGTCTTTATAATTAAACTCTGGACAAGTGATTTACTCTTGCCTTGCAGTGAAAGCCTAGCAAGATAACACCTCAGTGTGATATTATCGGTTATGGCTTGGGTTTTCTCAACAGGTATTAATTTAATACCAGTATCTGAACTATGTACATTCATAACAGCTTCCTTTAAAAAATGACTGTTTAATCACAGTGTAGATCAACATCACCTTGGCAATGCAAAGGCCTTTACTGACATGTGCTTTTACTTCTTTTTGTGGTCAGCAGCATGCCATGCTTGTATGGGTCCAGATGAAACAGTTGAGGACCAACTGCATCATACCAGCAGAGCTTCCTCAGTGATCATGGTCTCAAAGGATTCAACATGTCAGTAGTATCTGGTTTTGAAGTGCAGCTGCTAACATCAGAGCTGAAGTATATAGTGTATTTTGCACAGAACATGTGGCCATGCTATGTCAGTAGCAACATTTGGCATGTTTAAACACTGCTATGTCAGTAGCAACATTTGGCATGTTCTAACACTCCCATGTCAGTAGCAACATTTGCCATGTTCTAACACTTCTGCATTAATGATAGTGTCAACAGTTTCACACTATAGTAGTTGAAGTTTTGATAAATTTATCAACATGGATTTTTCTATCTTTTAAAAACAGGCTCCAGGCAATTGGGAATTTTTGCACATGCAAAGGTCACATGATGAAGAAACATTTTTATACAGAGTAATTGACAACAATGCAAAAGAGAAAGATTCTTCAACATTTAAACAGTTCAAAGAAAACACTGAATTTTGTGTAAGTTTTCTTTTAAAAGAGAAAAAGTCATGAAACATGCTGTTGTAAATTTTTGGTACATATTTGATGATCTTAAATGCCAGAAAATTACTTTGCTCTCTAAGCCCTAGGAAAATTACATTGCTATCTAGGTCCTAGGAAAATTACATGCCTATCTTGACCTTAGGAAACTTACATTGCTATTTAGGCCTTAGGAAAATTACATTACTATCTAGACTCTAGGAAAATTACACTGCTATCTAGGCCCTAGGAAAATTACATTGCTATTTAAGCCCTATGAAAATCACATGGCTATCTAGACCCTAGGGAAACTACATTGCTATCTAGTATATGAAAACTATATTGCTATCTATGCCCAGGAGAATTACATGCTATGTAGGCCCTAGGAAAATAACATTGCTGTCTTGGCCCTGAGAAAATTACACTGCTATCTAGGTCCTAGGAAACTTACATTGCCATCTAGGCCCTAGGAAAATTCCACTGCTATCAAGGCCTTAGGTAAATTATATTGCTACCTAGGCCCTAGGAAAATTACATTGCTATCTAGGCCCTAGGAAAATTACATTGCTATCAAGGCCCAAGGTAAATTACATTGCTATCTAGACCCTAGGAAAATTACATTGCTATTTAGGCCCCATATTAACTAGCAAAGGTTCCTATATGTTACCCAGTCTCCACCTTGACATATTGATCAGTAAGTGCTTTGCAATAGCAACACCTACTGGATTTCACAGGTCTCCTCCCTTAGTATGTAGTGCCAACTAACCAGTAGCATGTAACGACAGTGCATTGTACACTGGCTTAAAATGGTGAAGGCAACTGATTTCAACAAGGTGCTCTGTAAGTTTAATATCAAAAACCTGACTACATACCAGAAAGAAGCCATAACAGGTGTATTTGAGGAAAAAGATGTATTTGTGCAAACATGGACTGGCAGTGGAAAATCATTTATTTATGAATCCATTCCAGCTGTGTGCACTATTTGTCTAAGTCATGTAAGAATATTGTTCAAAATTTGATAAACTTAATTTTGATTGGATGAGTAGGCTTTGACTTGCCACTGCATCCAATGAAATTCATAGACCCAAAGGAATGAAATATCTGATCGATCTCCCAAGGTGTAGATAGGTTAACATGTAGGAACCTTGGCTAATAAAGATGTCTACGCCCTAGGAAAATTACATTGCCATGTAGGCCCTAGGAAAATTACATTGCTATATAGGCCCTAGTAAATTACATTGCTATCTAGGCCCTAGGAAAATATCTAGGCCCTAGGTAATTCCTGCCCCAAAAAACATTCCATGATCCTTGAAAAAAAATGTGAAAAATTAATTTGTTTGGTGTAAACAGATGCAATTTATGATTCAACCGACATACCCAAATCAGTACTAATAAAATTAATCACTTTATCCAATATTTCAACCCATAAATGCAACAAAATAGGACTTATACTACAGAAAATTGTTAATTAACAACCCATATTTCTTTTAAGATTGACATTTTATGCTATGTAACAACAATATGTGAAGCAAGATAAAAAACATTTTAATTGCTTTGTAAAGTTTAAATTGCTGATCAGTATTCTTATATGCTGTTGTCAAAATATGGAAAACCAGAAGTTACAATGTGGCTTTTTGGTAAAATGTATATTTATAACTTTCTATACACACTTCTCCATATTTTCATAAAATGTGCCCTATTCTGACTGGAGAGAGGTCATTTTACCCAAATAATGGAGTCTCAGCATGGACCCTGAATTATTAGTCTTGCCCAAATACTGGAGTCTCGGCATGGACCCTGAATTATTAGTCTTACCCAAATACTGGAGTCTCTGCATGGACCCTGAATTATTAGTCGAGGTTAATTTGACCCTTCAGATTCCTGACTATACTCATTATAGTAACTTCTCTCCCAAAGCCAATCCTAACAGGGAATTTTTTATACTCAAACTGCAACACAATTTACAATTTTTGGCACTGGAATAGGCCAAATTTCAGCTCAAATTAGGTGCATAAAACTCTACATTATGTCCTACATTGTCACAGCTACAGACCAAAAGGTATGGAAAAATGGGAACCAGCCTGGAAATGGGTGAACATAAAATAGAGTATATATGGGTTTGGCTGGCCAGGATTGGTTAATAATGTAAGTTATGTTTTAGGAAAAAGAATCTTTTGAGAGCTTATCCTAGTTGTAAGTGCAACAAATAGAGACATTGTTTTATTGATGGAATTTCAGTCCTTTAACAGTCTCGAGTTTGGAACACTCATTACTAAAATTAGCACCTGACTCTTTGGTGCGGAATTGAAAGCACATGTTTCAAACACATGTAGATCCAGAAAATGCCGCGGCTCATATCCTTTCCTCTACACAGAAGCTGACATCCAGGTTTTATCTATACTGATTAATATAGATTTGATCATGAGCACTCAGAAATTTTAAGTTATTGAATTTTTAATATCATGGTGTTTGCATAGGTTTACTATGGGAACTGAATTAGTACCATGAGTCCAAAATCAACTATTCTCTTTTCACCAATGGCTGCCTGCAATAAGACTTCCTTGTTTCTCATGAATATGTATCAAGAAACATACATCATCAACGACCCAATGAAATAAGCTAGTATACACCAATGGAAATTGCTTTTTATCAGTGTTTATTTTGGAAGGGATAATCTGAATGGCTCATTCAGTCAGAATAAAAGGTCAACCTTCAGAGCCAATTTTACTCAAGTTTGCAATGATTAGTGAAACAGTTTTATGCATATTCAGTAGTTTAGAAGTACCATTAATGAACTTGTGCAAACTGACATATGTCAGATAACGGACAGTGGATGATGGACAATGTGCCATAACACTTATGATCTTGACATGGAAAAGTAAAATCTGTTAGAAAGTTTTTGCTACCAAGAAGGTAAATTAGAAAAAAACTCTGAATGATGACACATCTGATATTTATGGATTTAATAATGTCTTTCCTATATCATTCTTGACAGAAACCATGGTTGATAATGATGTTTATTACATATGTTAGTGGTCTGCTGATTTATGGTAAAGCTTAGAATTTCCTACCTAGCAAAGAATCTGCTATTACTAATTATTTAATTCCAAGTCTGACACTGCATAGAAATCCCTCCACAATTCCCCAGTCTGTAAGTTCAATACCCAACACATAAACCCCATCATGAGATCATGAGACTTGTAATTAGACCCTTCAGCTTTACAAAATAATTTTAGACCACAGAAAAATATGTGGTTCTGGTAAACCAACCAGCCCTATTTTATTGGCCCTGACACAATAACTTTTATCACTTAGTAACAAAAGCTTCACAAATTGTAGTTTTTCACATCCAAACCAGTAACTTAACATTGCAACAAGTGACAAGAACACCAACAGAATTGTAAAAAAAAAAATAATAAAAAAAAAAAAAAAATTAGTACCAACTTTTTCACCACTTTTTCACACTATAACTTGAAAATATATTACTGTAAATAAATCCTGTAAATTATTACATTTAATAACTCAATTTTTATAACTTAATATCAATAATTTAGTGACTGAGAATTTTCAAAGTTTCAATAATGCAGAATTTGAATTTAAAGCATTATAGGTAATATTAAAGTTTAAAGATGAAGTAGGATGAAAGAGTTTGCAGTTGAGGATGATAAATTGTAATATACCGTATGTACTCACTTATATGTCAAGTCCATCTGCAAACTGCACAGACCTAGATCTGCTATTGCATAATGCAACAGCAGATCTGGGTCTATGCTCTTTGATAGAAGTAATCAGTAGAACAAACAATGACACTGACCTGCAACTGTGTTATGGTACAGCAGATCAGGATCTTTGCTGTTAGCAGTGAGACTTAACTTATAAGCGAGTATATATGGTAGATCTGATTACTTTCACTATGCTCAGACATGAATGAGGTCTCCCTTTCATAGCATCTGCAGAAACATTTCACACACTTAGATGGGTAAAAAGACATCATTCATTCCTAAACACTATGAGAGCAAAAGCTCTTGTCATACAGAGTATTTGTGTATTTTATGAAAACAAATTTGACTACAGGTAAGGAAATTTTTATGGTGGTCAAAATATCCAAAACAATTTCTTGTACAGCATTTATTCCCAAGTCTTCAGCCCATTATCACTGCCTTAAGCACAGTTCATGTTTGATGATGGTGCATTAAATTTATACAAGCTATAGGGGAAATTTCCTGATGTTCTGTGCACATTTTAAAAGATCACTTAATACTGAGCCATATAATCAAACAAACCCAGATTTAATCTTGGTCACTGTATTCTGAAAGCCATATAAGCATCTTGATTAAGAGAGAGTCTGGTATAGCAAGTATGCATTTGCAGTGTTCACAATCTACCTCACATAATTTTATCTTAAAAAGAAATAAAACACTATTAGATCTAAAAGAAATACAACTTTCTTTCCAGCCTACTGATTGGCCCTATTTTGCCTATATTTTTTTCCTGCCATATGAAAAGGAATATTAAAAATACTGGATTGTAGGTAACAGATTAGACATTATGCTTGTTATGACACTTACTAATTGTATAAATATTTTTAAGCACCTAAGGGGCATAGACTAACAACATGAATTAATAATGGCTATCTTTTGTGTAATGTTTGCTAATTATGATCAACTTCAAATATACAGCAACTTATACTGGCTGCAACTCTTTATTTGAGTAATTATATAAATAGTGCAAATCCAAATATTGGATAACACTGTAACATTGAATTATACTGACAAGGTTGTTTCTCAAAGAAATAAACTTAGTTCATTCAACCATGGTATCTTTTTGCAAATGTAGTAAGAAAACATGACTTAAAAAAGATCATTCCAATGGACTGATGTTGTCTCTTCTTTAGCATGAAACCAGACAGTAAAACATTTGTTTAGGACTTATTTCCAAACCAGAGATTACAATGCCCAATTTAGTCAAGTTTTATCAAGAGCTCAGTAATAATTGTAAAACTTTTTGAAACTTGATACATCCAAAATTTCAACAAGTCACCATGCAAGCTAAATATTGTATTGTGACCTTGGCCTCTGATCTTCTGATTGTTATCCACACAGACTACCTTGAGATATTCCAGCTGAATGAAAATATCAGCCCCCTCTGCCAACAAGTTGATCAGTCCCTCCTCAAGTGTTACAAAGTTGAACTTCCTGGCCATTTCCTTTAATTTGATAAGCAACACAACATACAAATACAATGTGTGGCCAAGTTGTATGATTGTAAACTCCAAAATCTCAAGTGAAGTGAAGAATTTGTCAAGTTTAAATTAGGTGCAACTGTTACAATGCTATGGAAAAAGAATTACACAATGTTATAAGTATAGTATAACATTGATAATCCAGCCTATGGACAGAAATTGCTATATGAATGTACTGTATATGTGAACATTAAAAGCTTTGGATTAGGGATATGATTAGTGTTATGTTGTGGGTTTGGGGTACAAATGTACAAACTTTGCCATTTTTACCAAATTTGTTTTGGCATTCCAAATGTCCATGAAGACAAATTTTGCTTTATAACCTTTCAACTTAGGCCAAAAATATGTTTCCAGTCTGCCAATCTTCCGTGTTTTAATTTCTTTTTTTTTTTCCTTATCACGTTTTCCATGCCAGAGTAAAAACAAAAATACCTACCTACCCTAACTTTAAAGCCATTGCAATAAGAAACATATTTTTGGACCAGAGCAGAAAAGAATTAAGATGAAAGTGTAAATCAACTACCTTAATTTAGCTAAATTGCCCCCACCCCTTATATTGAAAAATTAATGACTATGCCTAAATTAATTGCTTTACTCTATTGGAATAAATTAAGGATAAATTGTCCATCAATCTTCTGAACTTACAGATAATTCTGAAGTCAATTTCTGCAATTAGTAACTGGTTAGTTCTGAAGGCATGGACTTCTATGCGAGCACAAGTCAATCAGAACATGGCACAACCATGTGTAATCAACAGCCTCCTAATTGATTCTGTCAATCCTATTGCCAATTACCAACTGTATTGTAAATATCACAGAGATCAAAACCACTGTAATTTAGGTCTACTGTGTACATGTATCAAGGTTTCGGATATTTATGTATGATTTCAATGACATACTCATCAAATTTCTGATCTTAAATTATTTTCTCAACTTTTAGTTAATATTTCCTTTAATTTGTCTTCTTGCATCTCTGTTCAAAAGAAATTTATTTTTTATTGCTTTTACTGGAATCATGCATATTATTTTCTTGAGAAAATACAAATTTAAATTTCCTACAAGTTTTTGTTATCCTTTCCTAAAAATCTTTTTTGATGAACCATTTCCTTGTGTTCTTAAAACTACACTTAACGTCACTGGGGGTGGGTATATATTTCTGAAGCAGTAAATAAAACTGATAATTGATATACTGAAGACTGAAAATAAAAATGGATTTTTCTATACTGCATTTTTGTGATCTGACTGAAGCATTTAAATATTTTGTACTGAATGGAGTAAATATTTATTTAATAATGAAATAATAAAACAAGCCCTTTCTCCTTCGTCACACTTCAACTTTCCACCACCGTTATTTTGACAATATTAACAATCTAGAAGCTACAGAACTAAATTGAAATGCTTATCATCAACCTTCCATTGTAGAGTTAATTTACCCACTATAGTTATACATAAAATGCTTATCATCAACCTTCCATTGTACAGTTAATTGGCACTTTTTGAAGCGATTGAATTCATCCCAGATTTGCATGGTAGGAATGGAATCCAATGTAAGAAAAAAAAATTGGTTCATTAACTTTACCACTTCTTGCAAATGAAATACGTACTCACTGAGTTTAGTAACGCCCACTTTTTTATATCAAGATAAACGTTTGAACAAGTGAATGACAAAACAATTAGTTACTACTCTGATTCAATGTAAAAAAAAAAATGTCATATTCACGTTGTTGATTAGTGTTCTGATTTGGTGAGAAATACAAATAAAGTGTTTGTAAAACACACATACCTCCAGTGCATTCATGCAGACCAAAATAGATAAAATGGCCCGAAAATCTAATCAGCTTATCGTCATATAATTCAAAAAAGGCAACCAAATTTCATTTGTCTATCTTATGTTGTTGTTGCTTAATCCTATATTAAGGCTGGTGATAAAAAGTTCCAACAACTTCCACAAAAGTGCTAAAAATATTATTACAAAAGGCTGCAATGGTCTCAAAATCTAATCAGAACATCTATACTATAAATGACTATCAAATTTTACTTGTCTCATTTAAGTATTGTTGACTTAATCACGCTAACACGATTGTAAAAAAATTGAAAACCTAACATTAACAAAATTTATAACATTGTTTAAGCCCCCCTCCCCCAATCACCACAACCACCAAGCAACTGATGCATAAAAATCAAACACTGATGCTGGGGTGAACATGTCAAAGTTTCGGACACAAGAAAAACAGTACGTGTTAAGCTGTTAATGGTACAAATTTTGAGGTGTTTACCGTACGCACGAAGCAAATCGGTGTCCATTCATTACAAGGGTACTGAGCAATAAGGCATTAACCCGGCCAAATAGACGTACTGTCCTTGCACAAAGACTGGATAATCAAAGTGGCCCCTACGACTTGTCAGCTGGCATCAATAACCAAATGGACAAGGGAGTGTCGTCTGCGTTTGCGGTGCTCGTGTACATGAATCAATAATGTCCATTTGTGAATCGATCTATATGACTTCAAAGAAGTCTTATAAATAGTAAACTAAAACCGTTTAAGTTACACGTAAATTCTGGACCAAATACAGAGAGAGAGAGAGAGAGAGAGAGAGAGAGAGAGCACCTTTTCGTCTTCACACTCTTCATGTCTTCCTCTGCTATCCGTTTGATCCACTGTTATCATGAATGTAAGAAGAGTAAATAACATGAATGAAGAATACATCATTCTGGACCATTTTATCCACTAAACCAAGGGACGCGCGTCCCCTCAGGGCAATAACGGCCCAGACTGAAAAACAGACGTGCGAAGATCATGAAAACTGACAGCACGTGAACTGAGTCTCTCAGTTTAACTTGTCCTGTACTTTAAACCAAGTCTAAGTTTCTGTGGAATTCGCTAAGATAAAATCAGCTGTTTTAAGATTATACGACAGCAAACATCTATTTCAGTTTGTGTGTATCTTTCTTTACGCTGGCTACGATCTTTAAAACATATCACTTTCTTCTGTCTGTTTCCGTTTCAACTTCCAACGGCGAATATATCTAAACAATACTCCCGATATTGTAGCTTAAGAGCGCTATTTACATCTGGAAAGGCTTACATATACTCTCACTAGGGAATTTTTCGTCTGCAAAATCTCTTTCGCTTGTATCGTATCGTCCTTGCAAAACCACCTCTACCTGTAGAATGGATGAACGCCTCGCCCTCGTGCCCTCTGATTGGTCCAAGCTTTGAGTAATAATAGCGCGAGTGGTGGGGGCGGTACACAAATGACAAGTACCTCAAACAGTTGACTCAATATAATAAACTTCGTCAAAAATATCATTCTTTCAAAAAGAAATTACTTATATTTGGATATGCTTTTTTGCTCACTACCTAGCTCTACTCAAATGATAGAGAAGCGGGATGCAAGATTAATAATACATTTTACACAATTTTCAGCGGGCTCGTATGCACTTCATTTTGTATATCAGTTTACAGAGTCTGTTTTCGCTTATCGCGCCAATTCACCAGTGCAAAATATGCAACTTTGGAGCTTTAATTGCAAATACAGTCTTTCGACACCAATACGTTTCACACAACCCATAAGTTACCCACATCAGAGACATATTTAACAGCGTAGAATAGATAGATGTATCTGCCCACGTACAGCTCAAGTGAAAAACTTTGGAGTATAAAATTATGTACCTATCCTCTTAAATGCCACTTACGTGCCGGTTCAAAGACGCAGAAAAGCGCAATGCGCTCTTCCACGTGAAGATTTGGATTTGGTTTGGTTTAATAATTTACGGCACAGCAACACAAGTAGGTTATTTAGTGCTGAGGCTATCAGAGTAAGATGCCTTGCCCAATGATACGTCAACGATGGCTGACACAGACTGGACTGATGGTAGGGTTCGAACCATTACCCTTTCTGTCGTGAGTCACTAACTAATTAGTCGCCGTTGTTGGAAGTGGTGACTAATGGACGCAACCTCTATACCCTGGGTTGCGTCCCATTATAATGTTCCCAGCTGATACGGTCTTGAACTTTTTAAAATGAGGGGGAGGGGTCTCTTTCTTTCTTCAAATTTTACCTTGTATTTTTACGATTTTACCCATTTGTTTTAAAATCCGTATCTGTATTTTCAAGAGTTTGCATCTTTTCTGCATGTAATTGTGTTATAGCGATTCTACACTTTTCTGCCAGTACCTTTATTATAACGATTCTACACTTTTTCTGCATGTATTTATACTCTAACGATTCTACACTTTTTCTGCCAGTACCTGTATTATAACGATTCTTCACTTTTTTTGTCAGTACATATATTATAACTATTCTACACTTTTTATGCCAGTACCTGTATTATAACGATTCTACACTTTTTCTGCATGTATTTATATTATAACGATTCTACACTTTTCTGCCAGTAGCTGTATTATAACGATTCTACACCTTTTCTACCAGTACATGTATTATAACGATTCTACACTTTTTCTACCAGTACCTGTATTATAATGATTCTACACTTTTTCTACCAGTACATGTATTATAACGATTCTACACTTTTTCTGCTAGTACCTGTATTATAACGATTCTACACTTTTTCTACCAGTACATGTATTATAACGATTCTACACTATTTCTGCATGTATATATATTATAAGGATTCTACCCTTTTCTACCAGTACATGTATAATAACCATTCTACACTTTTCTGCCAGTACATGTATTATAACCGTTTTACACTTTTTCTGCCAGTACATGTATTATAACCATTCTACACTTTTCTGCCAGTATCTGTTTTATAACCATTCTACACTTTTTTCTGCCAGTACCTGTATTATAACGATTCTACACTTTTTCTACCAGTACCTGTATTATAACCATTCTACAATTTTTCTGCCAGTACCTGTATTTTAATGGTTCTACACTTTTCTTTTGCCTGCATCTGCATTTTAAAGATTCTGCTTTTTTTCTGTATCTGCATTTTAACCAAGTTACCTTTTTTTCCTGCTTGTATCTGTATATTAACTATTATATCCTTTTTATATATCTATAGTATGTGTATTATTATTATTATTATTATTATTATTATTATTATTGTTTGTAAGTGTCATTTAGTTAATAGTATTTTAAGTACTATTTTTTTTTCTTAATGATCGTAAGTTTGTACTTTCATTCTTGTAAAAACTGCGTAAATTCATTCATAGTTTCAAGGTTGAGGTGTTCTATTATTCACGTAAAAACGTTACATGCTTTGACTTCAGGAAATTAGTTCTTAAAAGACCAGGATGACCTAATATCAGATTGGCTAAGGTTAAAGCACCTGACCTTGTTTACGATTTGGGGATTGTTCTAGATTTCAATTCGTGTCTCTCTGTTTATGAAACTACGTCTGGATGCAAGAGATGAATTAGGGATTCCTGCTAGTAATACTGGTTTTGCAAGACATTTAGTTGCGTTTAATCGAGAGGATTTGTTTATTTAATTAAATCATTCATTAGAATTACAAAGTTTTTGTACTATTCGGATATAACAGCTATTTCGAAATTCTTGTGAATTCATTTAAAGACATGTTAGGATTATATCAAAAACTATATTTTATTAATTTAATGCGTACGTCGATCTCCTCAATCAGATATGCAGCAGATATTGTTCTAAACATTTGTGATTACTTTCATACAAATTTTACAAGTACCAGTGCTTGTAGAAAACCTTTTCAAACTTTTCTCTTTTTCATAGACAGAAGATTACTGGTGAATGCAGCAGTGGAAAAAAAAATCTGGTAAGCATAATAAAAATCGTGAGATTTAATTATGATGGTATGTTGTCCCATTTTATATTTGCTTACATGTCATCATCGTCATTATCATTATTATTATTATTAAAAAAGGAGAAACTTAATAAGCAAATCATTAAATTACTAGTTGTTGTTGTAGGGTTTAACGCCATTTTTCAGCACAAGATAGGATATACATGGCGGCCAGTATAAATGGTGGAGGAAGAACCCCGGAAAGAAACACCGACCCACTAAATTACGAGTAGACAAAATTTAAAATACATATCAGTACAAAGCACTGCTTCCATTTTTTCTGTTTTTATTTCAAACTCTTTGACGGGATTCACTTGCATTGATACTGCACCTATTACATATTGAAATAGTGAAATGTCTAAATGGTAGATTGTTATATCGAGTGCCTATTTGTTAGAAACAAACATTTGCAAAGAAAGTAAAACAAATGATTCTCAACTGGTAATGATGAAACTTTCCACTTTTCGTTTTTCATTTGGAAATAGTCTCCGAAAACAGTACTAAAACGACATAAAAAAAATATATATATAATATTGGGATGAGCGTCGGGTGATCGACCTCCTCTCTCGAGCACATATCAGTTAAAAAAAAATTAAATTAAAGACGATTTACCCCCCCCCCGGCAAATATAGGTCTCGTAATATTTTGACATAGATTTTACAGACAAATCCATTGTCATGCACCTCATAATATTCAGTGCATAGAAGTATCCCTATTCAATAGACAATAATACACATATTCAATACATAGAAGCACACATATTCAGTACATAGAAGTACACATATTCAATACGTAAAAGTACACATATTCAATACATAGAAGTACACATATTCAATACAACGTAGTACTTATATTCAATACACAAAAGTACACATATTAATGCACATAAGTATACATATTCAATACACATAAGCATGGGCGCCCGCAGGATTTTTTGCAGGGTAGGTCAGGACTTTGTGCAGGCGGGGTCAAAATTTTTTTCAGGGCGGGGGGGTCAGTCAGTCACGGCCGGAAGAGTTAGTATAAGAAGCAGTCTGAAACTAAAGTTAATATTTATTAAGCGTTTAGAACAGAATCTTGTGACATATTTTCAGTTTCATTTACATGATTAAACTTGTCGGAATTTATATATATATATATATATATATAT
>JAECUM010009992.1:0-33298 GCA_016617855.1 Megalonaias nervosa
TTCCATTTTGAAAAGTACTGCATATTTATCTAACCTTATATGTTTTCATCACTGTTTAGAACCAGCAAGTTTTAATTCAACATTAGCCATTATTCCCTGTATGGACCGAATATCATTTCCATTTGAATGTCCGACATATAGGATGCTTCTATGTCAGAAAATCGTTGAAAGATATGAACACTTACTTCTACCGTATATACTGTTTCATAAGTCGAGTCAACTGCAAACTGCCCAGACCCAGATCTGCCGTTGCACAATGCATCGGTAGACCTGGGTCCATTCAATATGTTACTAATAATCAGTCTGTTGGCGCATCATGCGACGACAGATCAGGATCTACATTTTTTGTAGACGAACTCTACTTCGGCCCGAGTATAGACGGCATTTAATAAAGTTTAACTTTCAATATATTAATGATATTAGTGCCAACTTCATGAAATTTTACATGTATTAAAGGAGTAATAGTCTATACTATAAAAAAAAAAAAATATTTCAGAAAGCTCTTTGTCCATGTAAAAGCGCAACTTTCTGACCCATGAAGTGCGTCTCAAACATTCGGATTTCAATAGAAACTCAAGGTCAACCTTCAGATTAGATGAGTGTCGACGTCGTCTTTTTTGTTCTATAAATTGCGCACATGGAATTTTTAATTCAAACAATTGAGTCTGTTTCCGTAGAATCTGATGACTTCATGTTAACATGAGATAGGCTACTAAAAATAAATGGACTGGAAATTCCAAATGTCACTAAAACATGAATTTGTATCTGTGTCAGTCGCATCTCTACGTAGGACAGTGAAGATCTGATTTCAGTCAGATTGACGCAGACAGAAATGTAACTGTAAACTATTAGGCTAGATGAAAAGTATTGTTTTACAGTTGTGTTGTTTGCAGTTGTGATAAAAGTATAATTAGCATTTAAACTTAAAATAAAAGTCACGTCAGTATGGTTAAAGTGTGTAAGTTATTAGTTATATCGTTAAGTTAAATATATGTGGATTTTTTTGTTTCTCATGTCATGAAAAACTACGGAAGCCCATTAGCGCCAGGTAAAAAATAAAAGTTGCGTTTTTATGAGACAGTATTGCGTAATTACGAGATAGTATTGCGTAATAACGAGATAACATTGCGTTATTACGAGATAACATTGCGTTATTACGACATAACATTGCGTTATTACGAGATAGTATTCCATTATTACGAGATAATATTGCGTTTTTACGAGATAATATTGCGTTTTTACGACATGACATTGCATTATTACGACATAACATTGCCTTATTACGAGATAGTATTGAGTTGTTACCAGATAGGATGCAGACTCATTTCTGATACATAGGATTTACGTCTAGACTGATTTATAGAACATGGCAGATATATTGGACATATATACTTTGATATGATTCTATTTTAGATTAAATGTTTCACAAAAATATGTGTTAGAACGTTTAGCATATAATCATCAAATTTGTAAGCAGACCCACATAAGCTTGCCACTTTGCTACTTCCAATAGGACTCACGGTACTAATTCAGCTTCCAAATTAAACCTATGTAAACACCATGATATTAAAAATTCAATAACTTTAAATTTCTGAGTACTCATATTCATCAGTAGAGCTGGAACATCATCATGGGACAAATCCCAGGGAAAAACGGTTGAGTGTATTCTAATTGATGTAGTTGATATGTGGGTCTAATACAAGATATAAAAACCATCCTTCTCCCATAACTACTTGAAACAACCACTTCTTTTTCATAATTATTTAAAGCCTGAAAAATGATTGTACGAGACCAATGCATGTATAAATCCCTTGCAATGTGCTTGAAATACTGTACGAGACCAATGCATGTATAAATCCCTTGCAATGTGCTTGAAATACTGTACGAGGCCAATGCATGTATAAATCCCTTTCAATGTGCTTGAAATACTGTACTCTTTGTGAGCTATATGATTTGTGCAGAAGGACGCCTTTTTTATGGACCAGTCGTATTGCTTGGTTTTTGGTGTCTTTATCCATGAAGAGTCCGTAATATAGTTGTATGACCGTGCTCTGAAGGAGCACTCTTAATAATGACGCCACGGAAACCGCATACACCTCTGCCATGGACAGAAAGACATGAATTTGTTTTTGTTGTGTACGTCTTTGTGTTTGTGCGTCTTTCACTTCACGTGAGGGGCCCCGAGTGGCCGAGTGGTCTAAAGCGCTCTCCGTTACGGATCACTGCCATCTCACCTCTGTCTGCGTGGGTTCGAGTCTAGGATTCGGCGAATGTGGATATGTGAGAAAGCTTGCCAGTAGCTTCTCGTGGGTCGGTGGTTCTTTCCGTGGATTTCTCGGTTTCTTCCTCCACCATTAATACTGGCCGCCATGTATAGCCTATCGTGTGCTGAAAAATGGCGTTAAACCCCACAACAACAACAACAACAACAACACTTCACGTGAACACGTTAAGATTAAATCGTACCAGGGCAAATGGAAGAAGGATACACCCAAGTTACGGACCCGGGCTGACTTTGGCTTGAATCGAGCCTGCATGCCTTGGTCAGATACTGTACCAAGTGAGGTAGCGCAATAAGAGAACATTTCGTTATCCACAATGTATATGAAGAGCTGTAATACTTTTGAAATATATTTTGACAAACTTTGCAAATTAGATTGAAAACGTCAGAACCCAAGTCCTCTATCGCATCGAGTTTTTAAATTTTAATGCCGATTTTTACGTATATTGCGACTTCTCATTGACGTTGTTACTTTAACCTAGATTGTTGAGATAATTACAGAAAAATCCGATAGAGGCGCAAGCTACAAATTATGACAACTCTAGATGAACAATTTAAATTCTGTCATCATTCACTGTTAAAATCTTTAAAACTTATAAGGTATTTAGAAACTTTAAAAGTTGCGTTATAGAAAAAAAAAAAGGCTTAAAATTCTTTAAATTAAATTTTTATCACCTGTACAAGCCTTCATTTGCTTCACCCCGATGCAATTTAACACGAATGTTGCTTATTTGTTCACATAACCAGATGCTTATCTTTAAACGTAAATCTGAATATATATAAATATCAGAAAATGCATCCAATGCCAATTTAACCTACAATTCTGAATGTATAAAATTTGGAGTTTGATTTTAGTAATTACAGTTACAGCGCTTTTCTAGGAGCGTGTTGATTAACTTTCTGTAACAAAATCGTTTTAATAACCAGTGTACAGTGTCACAATAAAGTGGTTTACACCAACTTTTTCGAGTTCCAAGGATATATTATTTTCCCCTTTACCATTTCTCTTATTAGTTCTTAAAAAAAAGAAGCGACGAATTAGATGAAATATGCTCATTATCTTAGGAGCATTCTATTATCGGAAGACTAGGGGCAGTTTTGCAATTATCATGGAGTCGGCGATGGTCTACAGACTGGAACAAGATGTGAGTTTATGGAATGTCCCTGAGTTCGGGGAGCGGGGAAACTCACACAAAAATTGTTTTTTAACTACAACTACTCTGGAGGTCATATTTTAGAACAAATTTCGGCTCAATTTGTATACCATTTACTCACTATGGAGCTTTTTATAGAATATAGACAATAGTGAAGTGTCTTGACCAAGAACTCACAACAAAAGCTTATCCCACGTGGGGTTCGAATTTAAAACCGTTTGCCCACGAGTGCCGACCCAGGCCAGCCTAGGCCAGATTCAAATTTGAGACTCTTTGGTCACGAGTTAGGCACTCTATTACACTACTGAGTTAACCTGGCCCATATGTGAGAAGAATATTACGCATGAATGCAACATTCATAGAAGGGAAATATGCCGTTGTGTCCTGATTCTTTACATGTACATCAAAGAAGTTTTAATCAGCGATCTTACGAAGCCACAAAAAGATCTATTCAACGTTGTATTGACTGCTTATGGAGACACCGCTTATCCTTTTTGTTTACGCGTGTATTAAATTTGTGCTTGATATCACACCTACTCATTCTATACATTTTGTAATCTGGAGCGTTTTATGAACCGTCATAATAGTCACATGATATATTCACCTGTGCCAGGCAAATAACAAATACACATACATTAGAACATGACAAAAATATCCAAAATGAGGTTTACAACGTAAGAAAGCTGTAACTTACTGGTCATTCGATATCGATGGAACTACCGATTATCAGCTGATAAAACCCGGTAATTCGAAATAGCCACGGACACGACGGTTACACGATTCATTGTGGATGTACAATTTGTCTAACATCGAATTTGCTACGGAAATATGCTGCAAATTTGTCTCAGAGACATCTTTAAATGACTGTAACTATATATAAAGATACTTTGTGCATCTTTATACAATAAAGTCCATAATAAATGAGATCAAAACGAGGGAAATACAAGACTGAATAAAGTTTGTAGTTCGCAAAAAATTTATTTGATAAGTGATGTTGTTCCTATAGAGTGTTTTTTATACAATGATCTCTCGGTTCCTGGTACAAATTTAAAGCTTCATACGGATCTACTGGCTGGTTCCAATCATTCTGGTCCGTCAGAATCAGGCACAATTTGTATAAATCCTTGTCACAAGTCAAGTCATTCTTTGCTTGTCATTCTTCCTCACAGACGTCTGTATCTAAATTGTCTACCTGGCAGACTAAATTGACGGATCCATAGAGATGTGGCAATGTGTACAGCAATACGGGCGTGTCGCAAGGTAGTCCTGTAGTCCGATTACTTCGAATGCGGCGCGTGCTCCACACTTCAGCGGCGTTATCTAGTTCAACCTATAAAATAGTTAATAGATCTTGTGAAATCATCTTCTCTCTACTGTCATTTTCATTTCCAGTGCTGTATTTCAGAGAAATAAATAAATATAATTATGTTAATGAAAAACACTGACCAAAACTGCATGCTGTTCCTATATTGGTTGACTGTGACAAGATTTTATTCTTCCTGTTAATTCATGAAATTACTGGGGTTTTTTTTTTTTTGTTTTCTTTTTAAACTACGTATCAGTTCCTTTCCTTACTGTTTACCATGAAGAAACTTAAAGGTAGTAATGTACATTTTATAAAATTGCACATGAAGTCATTACTCATATTTAACGTCGCAATTTTTTTTCCAGGCATTTTTCATAAATAAATAAATAGTATAGATCCGCGGAAAGCTGTCTTGCCCATTTCTGCCTCTGGCTATTACGTTGCCATTACTTTCATAAGTGTCCATTAAATGTAGCGTGGGGAAGTCAATCAGTGGTTTGAAGTCATGACACAGTAGCCGGTTCCAAGAGGGTAAGAACCAATGGGTTGAAAGTCATAGCTCTAAAATCGTTCCAATAGGCCAGGAAGAGAGCCAGTACAGTAGCATGTGCTGACTTCATGCATATATACATTGGGTTTTCGCAAGCTGAGAAAATCTCTCTCTCTCTCTCTCTCTCTCTCTCTCTCTCTCTCTCTCTCTCTCTCTCTCTATATATATATATATATATATATATATATATGCTGCATATATATATATATATATATATATATATATTTGGTAAGTGCTACGTATTGCCTCCACTTTGTTGGGGGTGGGTTGTAGTGGAATTTGGTTATCCTTATCTAGAGGGTGATCGCCTTCGGTGTTATTGCCCGGATCGAATAAATATCAATATAAAGTGTGAAACTTATAGGTGGGATAAATAGAGATCTGAGCAGATATATAAAACAGAATGACACGAGCCCCCGTACATGGAAAAAAGAACAATTTAATCAATTACATAAACAACCGTGATAATGCATTACATTAGGAAGATACACTTCTATTTGAAATAAATCATTCACGGAATTTCAAAACACAAATATATTTATATAAATAGCCGATCTGTTTTAAATGATAAAATTAGTTAATCATAGAATCGAGTGAACAATCGAATTCATTGCCTTGTACAACTTCATAATCTGATTATTTCCGGTTCATTCCAACTTCACTGTGACTATTATTCTTGATCCTTTTCACTTTTCTTTTCACTTCTCCAAACTCTCGACAGTCTCGCCTCTTTCGGCCCTTGAACTTTGTGTGGGTAGGTGGATATGTAAGTACGTGATACGTAGATACATCGATAGGTAGGTACGTGGATACGTCGCGTGGAGTTATTTCACCTTGTGTTTTCAAGCTTCGCTCGCTTCTACCACCAAAACCGTGTCCGTCGTCTTTCCTGACATCCGATCCCTTGGATAATTATTTACGAGTGAATTTCTTCTTGCAGAAAAGCGTAGACTGACTAAAAATTTTGCGATTGGACATATTAAAAGCAAGAATTTTCGTGTGGGAATCACGCCCCTTATTTAGCGTAACCAGTCCGGATTAAATATCTCTCCCGCCTTTTCTACTAGGCGCCAAAATTGTAGTCTGCGTGACCTCTAAATTCCCAAATAACTAATTCTGGAAAATCTCAAATCTGACAATTCCGATACAAGATCGAAAGTTAACCCTAACTTTCCAGTCTGTCTGACTTGTTAAATAAACGAATGATCAATTAAAAATCACTCCTCTCATGACACAGCCATTAACAATCCGTGCATTATAGTGATTTAACACACCACGGTCCCCATAAATCTAATTAATCGTTCACCTGACCAAAGTAATGTGCTCTTCATAGATCGACAGAAATTTGCACCCTTACAGTGGGTGTCTCAATGATTTTCTAGTTATGACCATGAGGTTTTGTTCCCAGGGACAGGAAGTCACCATGGGACATAACCCAGGGGCAAGACTCTAGGGCAAGATTGGTTTAGACGAATGTGAACTGGTTACATACACAATAATCCAGATATAACAGGATAATGCATTCAAATTTGCAATATGCTGTAATAAAATATACAGAAATTGGTGGTTGCTTTAACCTCCTATGAAAAAAGGACTCCACATTCATGAAAAATAGCACTCACTACTCCCTCGGTATTAACTATTGAAAGCTTCATAAAGTTCCAAAGAGTAGTTTTAAATTAATGGGCAAGGAGAAAAAATAAAACAAGACACCGTGGGAAATGCAGGTAACGACAACTGTGCAGTTGCCATGTCTAATATTTTTCACCCGAAAGAAGGTGACAGGCATGGCGTGCTTTCGTCTTGATTTATACACGTAAATGTAAGAGTATAGGACACACGGTACTAAATGTATGGAAAAATGGGAACCATTCTAGAAATGGTGAACATAAAATAGAGTATATATGGGTTTGGCTGGCCAGGATTGGTTAATAATGTAAGATATTGTTTAGGAAAAAAGGAATCTTTTGAGAGGTTATCCTAGGGTAACTGAAAAAAAAAAAATAGAGACATTGTTTTTATTGATGGAATTGCAGTCCTTTAAGTCTTGAGTTTGGAATACTCATTACTGACATTAGCACCTTACTCTTTGGTGTGGAATTGAAAGTACATATTTTAAACACATGTAAGTCCAGAAAATGCCTCGGCTCATATCCTTTTCTCTACACAGAAGCTGTAATCCAGGTCTCATCTATACTGATTAATATAGGTCTGATCATGAATTTTTAAAATCATGGTGTTTACATAGGTTTACTATGGGAGCTGAAATAGTACCGTGAGTCCTATTGGAAGAAGCAAAGTGGCAAGCTTATGTGCGTATGCTTACAAATTTGATGATTATATGCTAAAAGTTCTAACTTATAATTTTGTGAAACATTTAATCTAAAATAGAATCATATCAAAGTATATATGTCCAATATATCTGCCATGTTCTATAAATCAGTCTAGACGTAACTTCTATGTTTCAGAAATGAGTCTCCATCCTATCTCGTAATAACGCAATGTTATCTCGTAATAACGCAATGTTATGTCGTAATAACGCAATATTATCTCGTAATAACGCAATACTATCTCGTAATAACGCAATGTTATGTCGTAATAACGCAATGCTATCTCGTAATAACGCAATACTATCTCATAATAACGCAATGTTATGTCGTAATAACGCAATGTTATGTCGTAATAACGCAATACTATCTCATAAAAACGCAAAATTTATTTTTTTACCTGGCGCTAATGGGCTTCCGTAAAAAATAGTTTCATAGACTGTGTACTTTATCAACCAATGAGCAATAACTTTTATACATGTTTATCTTTTAAAAAGGTGGGCATTAGGTCTTCCTCTTTGTCTGTCTGTGTGTATGTATGTCTGTCCTTCAATTAGTAATGTAGTGGTCCTCCTACACCTGTTACGACACAAAACTGAAACTTTGGGATATGATTGGGGGTAGTCTTTAGATGTACACATTTGTTTTAAAATGTTAATTTTGACTCTTGGAGTGGGAACAGGGTCTGGGGATAGCATCTTTTTTCAAAAACATTTAAGTATTTAAAGTATTCTAGCGATCTGAAAGTTGGTTTGAGTCATCTTCAAGGTCAGGGCTATAACATGTGCATTGGGATTTTGGGTTTCACCCTCTGGTCATGCTCCAATGATAGGCCCTATGAGTATGCTCCCTCTGGGTAATAACTTGGACAGGAGTCCCGCGCGTTGGTAATTTTAAAAAATAAATATATATAGAAACAAAAAGTAATTTTAAAGCGATGGAAGAAAAGTTCAATATCATATAAAACTTGTTTAAAAGTTTATTTCCAAATGCCGTGCTCACAGGGACCCCGCGCGTAAATCTAGGGGTTCCGGCAAAAATGATCCAACTCGGGCCCTGCGTTTGCTAAGGCCATTCTTGTCTTCTGCAAGATATAACGTGCTAAAAGTACTCATAAAAACCAAACATAATTTAAAAGCATCATGAATATGACGTTTGTAAACCCAATTCTCCCTCGTATTAACGTTATGTGTTTCTCTTCCATGGGACCGAAAAGGTTATCACCCTATAAATCAGCCGATGGGAGTATTTTAGGAATAATATTGGAACAGGTCTGCTTTTTGCTCAAATACATGTCTGCTGTTGTAAATATGTATCACGAGAGCGTGACGTCAAACATTATAGTTCTCCAGTCATTGGCACATATTACAAAATTATACTCGCTCGTGAACACAGACTATTTGTTAAACCAGTCTAAAGCTATCTACAGTGTAACTGATATTTGATACATACCTAAGCCGAGTGACGTCAATGCGACACACTTAATTTTATGCATGGGCAAGCTTTTGCGGAAAAGAAAAAACAACTTGCTAAGATATTATTTAGGAGTGTGTTTTGCTACTGAATACTTAATATACTAATTGTTTCATTTCTAAAATGAACAGAAGCTTATTGGCCATCAAGACCCAATAAAACATTAGGCGGAGTACTGAACATTTTTGTTCCATAATCAGCGGTTTACTACATGACCTAGGACTGCCTTTCTAATAGTGAATTTCTATTCACTGTGAATATATTTGTGATCGTTGTAAAATAGAAGAATCTAAAATGAATTTAAAAGATCACAAATTATTATAAAATACCTCAAATCAGTGCTAAAAAGATTTCAAATCCGCGTTTAAAAAGAGATCTCATATCAATTTAAAAGTATGTTACATTAATGCCTGCAAGATTTCAGTCTATGTATAATTTGATCTCAGATCATAGGGGCAAGCGGGGGGGGGGAAGCACTTGTTGCCATATCCCCACCCCCATCCGCCAATATTCACCTCTACACATGTTTTGGACTACATCCGTAAAACTTAATGTCTAATCACACGATGTTCCCCCACCCCCACCCCGGCGGAAAAATTTCTGCGGTCGCCCTTGCATGAAATTCGGCCAGAGATATTGATTGGACACTCAAGTAGGACAGTGGAGATCTAATTTTAATCCGACTGCTAAAGTACTATGCCGTAGCCATAGATGATCAGTTATCTTCATAATCAGCCCTACATTACCTTTGCTATATTAATTGTTTTAAAGGACATTATGTATAAAATGGTGTGTTTGTAGTTCTTTCTGGTATTATTATTTGTGTTGTTATTGTTATCACAAAACAATGAATTATCTGGAATATAATCTACCGTTACGGCAGTTCATATTAAGCAAACATACGGTATTCTTGTTACTTCTTTTGTAAATCAATCCAAACTAGGCTGCCGTTTGATCATACGAGTTTAAGCCAGTAAAGATCTACAGTTTGAAAACAATACTTCCATTATACCTAAAATCATGTCAAGTTTTGAAGCTCAACTTTTTCTTTTGTGTTTATAATTTGTCCTGTTTGTTTCAATTTTGTTATTGCCTCGACAAGGATTCGATAATAGTCGAAGGCGCTTAAGCTAGCTACAAACTTGGTTTTCACTGTTCGTTATCATTGTTTATTTACACTCAGATATATTTAGGTGGGTGGGTGTGACTATATTAGGATAAAGATATAAACTTATAAATATTATCGTTGTATCCTCAGTGTTGGTAAAGCATGAAGTGGGCTCTTTCAATGTATTTTCAAAGATTGGGGAAAGCAGTTTTAATCTGAATATTAAGCATTTCTGTCAAATTATAAATTCTATGACTTAACAGTATTATTTTTATGTGTAACTCTTTAATTTAACCATATTCTTTGCACACAATAATAAATTATAGGTATTTTCAACTTCTAATGTATCACAATGTTTACAGATTTTGCGCATTCTTTCAGTATCATTATTGCGTCTTTAGCCTATCAGAAGATCATGAGCTGAAATTCTGAACATGTCCAATATAATTTTAAAATTGTTATCCATTGATTTACTAAGACAATACTGCACATCGTATAAACGTATTAACTGTCTGTACACAGTATATTTTGACGCGTTGTTGAAGACGGAATGAGCAACATCATGGATAACACCATTCAACATGTGATGTTTAACATCACAGATGAAACCTTTTTCATCAACTATGTATTGATTTTTCATCAACTATGTGTTGATTTTTCATCAATATGACTATTATGTATTGATTTTTCATCAAATATGTATTGATTTTTCAACAAATATGTATTGATATTTCCAAGCAGACCCTAATCGTAGATGACTTAATTCTTTTGAACATTAGTACATCGGTTATTTTTAACACGATTATTATACATATTTTTATACCACTCTTGTAAAACACAACTATTCATAAAACGATTGCCGAATATACATCATACCAATCTTGTAAAAAAATGCAGCTATTTTTAGAACGATATATATAATACTCTTGCAAAATACAGTTATATGATTTCATTAGTTTCATCTAGTATTGGACAGTTTTTTAATTTTTTTTTAATGTAATGAAAGCGCATCGACCAAGACGAAAAGCTTGGGGTTTTGTTTGATGAACCATTGTGCACTCTCTGATTTTGTTAATAATAACTGGCATGAATTTTCTAAATTTCAGGTGGGGGCTGAAAACCTCACATCTCACATGTATAACTTAACACTCTTTACATAGGTATCATGTACGTTATATTTAGAGGATAGGTCAAAGGAGCACTACTGCATACATTTTCAAAATTTTTACTTTGCTTTTGTGTTTTTTTCTGTAAGATGTTGAAAAATGTTGAAATAAACATTTTGTCTCTAGTTAAAAATAGCTGAAAATCGCGTTTTAGATATTGCTAATATTTCGAACGTAAAATGGAGCTTCGTTACCTTTGAACAGCAAACGTACATGGATAAAAACGTTCAACATTTTTTCTCTATTATTTCAAATATTTCAGAATCTCAAACCTTAGCAAAGTAAACAGTTTAATAAAGAATATTAATACTTTAAGATAGGAGCTATTTTACAATTTAAGATAAAAAATTATTGTAGTTTAGTTATGAAATTAAAATGAGTGATTGGTTTTTTGTTTTTTTTTTGGTTTGTTTTTTTTTTTGGTGTTTTACCCCACAGCAACGGTTTTTAAGATTATATCGTGCAAGTAGAGTAAACTGGCATTCCCAAGGTTGTGGAAAGGCTGATTCGATCGTGGAAATCGAACCTGCACACTTTTGGTGACGAGTTCATGATGATGATGGTGGTGGTGGTGGTGGTGGTCTGTACTGATTAATATAAATTTTTGGAGCATGTGAATAGCTTCTTCAGAACTTTGTTCCAAACTGCAACAAAAGTGTAATATACAGTTGTGGAGCTCTTCCCGAGGGACCTCGGGTAGCCCAGTGGTCTAAGGCACACACCTGTACATAATTAAAAGGACTCAATCAGATGGTACAGTCAGAAACAACGTTTCAGTCACATTTTATTCTCCTGTCCCAATATTATCCCCCTCGTCAGTTGAGATGTTTCCATGGTAGTCTCTCCTAAAATAAGTCAAAAACAATACTGGAACTGCTTCTTCCAAAAACATCCATGTCATTCTGTAGAATTTCAGATTGATTAAAATGTAAATTCGTTGAAGCTAGTGATAACCATTCTGTATGGTAGTCCTGCGTAATCGACTGACATAGAGAACATGCTCTTATGTTATTGCTACGGTGTAGAGTGATTGACCAATCATTGAAAATGTATATTTGGTACATCATCTATATACGTTTTGATTTTTTTTTTGGTTTTAATTTGACTTCCAGCTGCTTCGTGGGTCAAAGTTATTTACATAATAAACAAGGGTGTATTCAAATATCTGAAAGTTAACTTTCCAACTCTAGTAGTATATTATATGTTTTTTTCATCATCACTACATGCGTTTCTTTATAGTGCTGACACAAAAATATGATTGCATATATTTACACATATTTTGTCAATGATGTATGCATTCATATCTTTACACATATATTTTGGCAATTATATATGCATGCGATGATAAATGCATGCATATATTTACACACATATTTTGGCAATGCTATACTGAAATATACTCATCTGTTATGTGATACCTGAATAAAGCTATTTCCATTTGCTCATTTATATGATAAAATCAATACATGTCACATGCGTATTGTCATGTAATAAAACTGACAACAAGAACGGCGTTCACTTTCTACTTCCTCACACGCTCCCCTTATCTTGAAGAGGTGGAGGTAAGTAATCCAATTTCTGTGTCAATACAAATTTATTTGGAGTCTTCTTCCATGCCCACATAAGCAATATTTTAGGTCACGATTAAGCTAATTAGATAAATTTCGTGTGTATCAGCCACGTCCCCAAAATGTATTTCACCTTAATGTATCGTAACTTAAGTGGTGTGTATCAGTGAATCATTGTGTGGTACTTAAATTTGTTATCTAACTTTCTAAGTTTCTTTCGTTATAAATCAGGTTAGTGGTAATATGTACGTTAGCTCGAGAGTGTCGTTAATTACTTCCTATTACTTAAATATAACATATATCTATTAATACTGTGTATGCTACGGGGCAGTCCCCCACCCCCCGCCCGGCCGCGGACAGGGTAGGACAACTAGGACAAAATGCCGGGGACCCTCAACGGTCAGGGGTCCCACTAGGGGATTGCTGGAGATTTATTCCTAGGACCGACAAATACTGTCCGCGGCCTTGGCGCCCCCCCCCCCTTCCCCTATTTTTAAACAAATTCATTATATTATTATATATGATAAGTATTGGCGATTTCAGAGTCAGCATTCAGAACGCATATGACGAGGATCTGACCTGGCTGACGCATTTTAACTCCCACTTTTTCAAAGAACAATAACTTTCCAGAACGACGATCTCTGACGTTGACACAAACACTCCACTTTCTTTATCTTTCCAGAAATTTCTGGAACAGTGATTTCTTAGTTCATCCGGATTCGGTGTGACACAAAACACAGAATCGATGGGAGCTATACAAAGGTTATGAATTCACTGAGTTTCAGCTATAAACAGATGAAATGAACGACAATGCTTAGAAAAGGGGTTTGAAATCAGTTTCAGTGTCACCGAAACAAAGCTACGGATGAGCGCACGCTCTGAAAGGGTTTTCATTTATTTGCATGAGCTGGAAACACGTATAGTTTGACACATGATTTGAAATATCTAAAACTATAATAGCCTAAATGTATGATTCAGAACTTGTGAAGAAAGAACATACAAATAAACGTCATAAAAAAGTAAAGAAGAGAAACTATTCGGAGACCTATCGTGTTAAAACAATATCAATAACTTTACGTTCATGAATATAAAACAACATTCAAATTATTACCTTCATAAAAATGAAACAATATTAAAACATTACCTTCGTGAATATAAAATTATATTAAATTATTGCCTTCATAATATTAAATAATATTAAAATCTTAGCCTTTAAATATAACACAATATTAAAATTATTATCTTCTTGAATATAAAACATTAAAATTATTACCTTTGTGAATATAAAACATTATTAAAAACATTACCTTCGTGCACATAAAACAATATTAAAAACGCTATCTTCGTGAATATAAAAAAATATATTAAAAACATTACCTTTGTGAATATAAAACAATATTAAAAACGCTACCTTCGTGAATATAAAACAATATTAAAATCATTTTTGTCATGAACATAAAAAGAATAAATGAATATAAAGATCTTTTATCTAACCAAGACTCAAGTCATTAGTAAAACATTGATGATATCATTTTAATCGTATTTCCTCAGTTTTTCCTTGCAGTTGAGTCAGATTTATGCGAGTATATACGGTACATGCTCTGTGTGTGTGTGTGTGTGTGTGTGTGTGTGAGAGAGAGAGAGAGAGAGAGAGAGAGAGAGAGAGAGAGAGAGAGATTTTGGTTTAGAGTCTGTTATCGGGACGCAAATAACAAAATATATTAAGAGGCTGGGTGATTGACCTTTTCTCTTCATAGATCCTGAACAACTACATTGTCCTGAATGTAGAACACCCATTTTTAACTTTCTTATCCTGCTCATAATTCTATATAATAGCGATCTTTTCCTTCATTCATCCGGTTCCTATTTGATGTAACCGCAATTTGGATACAAAACTTCTTGAGGTTTCTGACTTTCTTTTGAAGTCAGCCATGCAAAACTTGTTGCTTTTAACCATTATGAAACAGAGTTACACTTTATTTAAAAGAGTTTAAATTCATGAAATTTCATTCAGTGTCAAAGTTATCTCAAAAATAAGATGTGTGTGATCTGGAATTTTAACGTAGCTTTAAGAATTTTTCAGTCATATCACTACGACGTCTGCAGTGTGGCAGTTTATGGCGATGTCTAGCACTGGGACATCATGCTGCAGGCATGTAGCATGATGTCCCACCCAGTCACATTATCCTCACACCAGGCTGAACAGTCCTAACATTAACCTCTTAATGCTGAGATCCAAGCGAGGCAGCTGTTCGTACCATTTTTATAAGTCTTTGGTATGACTTGGCCGGGATTCGAACCCACGATCTCCCGCACCCGAGGCGGACGCTCTGAACAAAGATACGAAAGCGTGATTGGAAGGATATTTATTGATTTGTTGGAGACGGAGACTGGGACACATATGGTTAAAATGTTTAGATCTGACCTGAATTTCACGAACACCAGTCTTACAATTAGTTATAAATTTGAGACATTAGATTTATCAAATTTTAGTCAGAAGAGAATTTCAGCCATCATGTCATGCATTCTGGACTCAACTTTGAGTGAAAACATAAGTTATTATGGCGATATCCAAAAAAGCAAAATAAATGTATTCCAAATTTTATAAAAATGCGCGAGATTTTATAAGCAATAGTGGCCATACACTTTCAAATAAGAAACTAGACTGAAGAGTTGTATTCTGTTAAAATGACATTAAACTTTATTATTTTCGCACAAGTTTAAATTTCACATATCTATTTGTGACAATGCCAGGCCACTCACTTCTTGTGCTTTTAAATCCAGAACAAGGATACGACAGCAATAAACATTAAATTAAAACTCACTAGACCAGCCAAATAGGCTCTGTCACCTGAGGTGTACCAATGTCCATGTGTCAGAACCGAGGTGTCTCGGAGGTACAGCACCGAGGGTGGAATTGGGAGTGTTTAAACATCATTAAAATTTACTTGCAAAGTCAGTGTCGTCTGCCAGGACTGTAAGAAGTAAGTAAAAATGGCATATACTCTATTTAGTTTCTGGCTCCTTGCAAGATTATTGGGTGATGATTCCAACTCTTGTGACTTTACGAGTGAAGGATTTATTGCTTTGAGCAGCTGCAAAACTCGATGTTTTCGTAAACAAGTATACAATAGCTTGCATTATTTCATTCACTAGGGTCTGCAGCAAAATTCTAATGTAGCATTTTTGACAGAAGCAGACAAAATATACGTTGGCATTACTTGTTAATATTTCTCTCTACAAGGACGAAGTATAGCGCTTAACACCGTCTGGTTATCTTATATCTTACTGAAATTAATGGTGCAGCATGGGTTAGATTTATGAAAATTGGTGTATGGGCCCTACTATCGTTCTATTTATATGCTAGGTTGCTGATACAGGTAATTTATAGTGTTTACAGCTTATTACCTGTTCAGGGCATAAAACGTTGGATTACAACACGATCTTTCGACAACTCGGCTCTTACCAGCTATTAAAATAAGTTTTAATATAATTGAGCGACAGTTCGTTGTCTGTAGCTGTCGCTACATAATAAAAACAGTTAAAATACACTCCGTGATCGAAATCAGTAGTAAACGGCATAAATATGGGCAAACAATACAAGTCGGACACGTGTACACATATGGTTGGCAATAAATAGCCCTCATTGTTACTCCAATGCTAATACAATTGATTCTTGGTTAAAAGATTTCACGTCTTAATTATACAAGTGAATTAACAAAGTTCACTTCTTGTTTTAACTACATTATTTGCTAACTTAAAATTCAGTGGCAAAACTTCTTACAGACCTAAAAATATAAATTCCTAGCACACATGATCCGTCTGATATATAAACAAATATATGCAAACAATTGTCTCAAGACTTCTATAAAGAAAATAATATATGAAATTCTTAGAATATATGAGTCATATGGCATACAATACAAACGAATTCAAATGAATATCTTCAGACTTCTATCAAAGAATAATTGTATGAAACTAAAATACATGCATTCAAACAATATTATCTTCAGACTTCTATCAAAGAAAAATTGTATGAAACTAATTATAGAGTACATTGCTCTGTTTTCACCTTTTAGAGAATCGTCCCTGAAAACTTCCAATTACATGTCCCTTGGACCGCCTAGTTTACGAGAAAACAGCTTCCTACATTTCTCGGAGTCACGATCTCAGCTAGACTAACTAACCTTGGACAATTATAAAAAACGAAACTTTGCTTGGAAGTACACCCTTAATTGTTACTTAGCCAATCGGGATTTTAGCCGCCAAACTTACCACACACCTATCGAGGTTTGAAAAATTCCACATATTGGCGCTTCTCTTAATAAACTGATCTCTGCAAAGTTTCAACTTATGACAAGTATTTCAGCAAGGACAAAGGCTGTTTCTTCAATATTTTAATCCTGGGCATCTTCTCCATAGCTGTAACAAGTTTGTTTCCTCTTCACCAATTTGCCTGACAGTTAAAATCAAACGGAACGACTTTAAAAATCAATCATGTTCACAATAGACATTAAAGTTCTGCCTTAAACCCCCCCCCCCGCGATGGATTTAATACGGTCCATAATAACACACATCAGCTAAGATGTCCATGTGTCACCCTGACCCCTGCAACGTTAAGTCAGTTATGTGTTACCATGAGATCTTCAAAATTAATATTGTTACACAGCGATTATTACTGAACTAGATTTCAAATCTGCCACGACCACATAATTCAAGTTTGAATGCAGAAATGAACAAATAAATATGCAAATCCCTAATAGTTAAACTCATAATCATTAAAATCTTTAGACTGAAAATGTTAGCATCGGAAAGTTGCCGGATTCTACTGCTCCGTGATGCTCCAATGCTATCACTCTTCACTGCATGAATCCACGGAAGAAACGTGTTAACAAGAAACAAACCCCACTTTATTTTCTTATGAAACAGTAATTACTCTCACAAAATATACATCTTGAAGCATTGTCTGTGAGAGATAAATTTGTAAAAAGTCACTATCCGAAATTATTGTAACATTTTGGAACATCTTTTTATCGATTATATAATACAGCCGTTCACTGCATTGGCACAAACTAGGGGGAAAAAGCATGCAAGTCGATGGCAGTTGCCCTCCAGGCATTTACAATAACAACAAAAACAAAAACTTACTCTTGTTTTGTGTAGATATAGAAAATATTTCATGAGTGAAATGGAAACAATTTGTAATGTTATGTGTTGTAACCACTTACACTGAGACTATGCAATGTTTGCGCAGCAGTTGTGAACCATTCAAGCTGCTAAAAGAAATACAAAAAATAAACCAAAACAACAAAAAACCCTCAATATCCTCTATTTGTCTATGTCTGCATCTAATTTGCATTTTCGGTTTAATGTCAACAGTCGGAAAAGCAGATGACAAAAAGTTTCACCTTGCATCCTTGATTTGCTTTCTCGTGTTCACTGAACCTTGTAGAACAGTGATCTCGTTATAATTTGGTTTTAGGTGGCGTAAACGAGCACACTTGTATGAAGCTCAGGCTCGGCTAATGTGGGTGTGTGAGAAAGCTTGCCAGTAGTCGTGTGTTGATAAATGGCTTTAAACCAACAACAACAACATTGTCTTCATCATAAAATGCTGCTTTTGGCCAGTACAGGCCTCCCTTTTTTTTTTTAGGAACTGTTGTCATGGTTGTTCAGGACCGACAAAAATCCATTTTATTTGCAAACAGTATGTGCAGAAAACAAGTCTTACACAAACTTCATTCTACTTGCCAATAAATGGATTATTCATAAGTGTCAGTGACATTACTTTTTCGCTACATACAGACTCCATATTGTTGTATACTGCATCAAGATCTGTGGACAGAAAGGTATGAAAGATATGAATAATTTTTTAATTAAAAGTTATTATTTCACCCACTCATTGCTAAATGTTACAGGCTACTTTACTGAATGAAATCGGACATCCCTAATACCATGATGTTTAGTCATTTCTTCGCAGAGTACCATGCACAATCCACTTGTACTGAATTGTACTGAATTGTGTATTATGTAAAGCCCTTAATCTAATTGTTCGTAAGTTTGCACATGCTGAATATCGGCCCGATTAATGTCTTTCGGAGAGTCCTTTGCATCAATTTACATCCCCCTTCAGTCCAGACTAATTATGGTACTCAGCTGGATCTATTCCATGTATATTTCCTCCTTTCGGAGATTAATAACGTAGAGAATTGGTACAGAGACGAGAATAACAAGGACAAGACGTACAATTACATATATAAATCACACACTCGTACATATAACCATACGAACTACATAGAAATTACATATTCATACATAAATAAAAGGAATACATTTTGTATGTGGAATTCTGATAGTGTTTTCTACCAACAGAATTAATCATTTTTATTTTCTCTGACTCAACATAACATATGATGTACGCAATATTATTATCAGTTCTGAGAACTAGTAGAGATATTACAACAAAAATTATGAGCAGTTATATAGCTACGTAATCAAAGCTGCGCAGTCAAGTTATCCGTGAGGTAACCCAACGGGATAATTTTGAGTTAATTCAGTTATTTGTCGTTGTTTAGTTATTTAGCCAAAAAAGTTCAGAAGCTGGCAAACATTCCTATTAGTTACAAAATTCAAGTAGGCTTCCTGCAGAAAATATAGCAGCTAACATAAAATTTCTGTAGACTTCGGGGTCATTGAGTCCACAGGTGTATGGGAATTTCCTTCCTAGTAAGTGCTGAATAAATTCTTTGTCAGATATATTATGAAGATATGCATCAAGTACAATATCAAAATTATTGATAATATGCGACCAAATAAGATCCCTTATTCTTTGAGTTTTTTAACACGAAATAAGCATATGAATAATAACATCAGTGTACGCAGTATTGCAATGCTGGCATGTATGAAGTGTGATACTGTATGGAGTTACCAGAAACCTGGCCAAAACTTTGCCCAGTTTAAGCTCTTTGTTTGCCCTAGGTATTTGTCACAAAATGGCGGGTTAAATGGAATGATGTATATTTTTGAATCTTTGAAAAGATGGATCATTAAAGCACATGTGCTTAAAGCGATTATTCTCATATTCATTTATGGAGTTCATACAGTGTGCTTCCATTCCGTCTTAGCCGGAAATGTCTTATTTTGTGCAAAAATATAAATAGTCTTTCAAGTCGTATTTGTGAAGAATTCTAAATATATCGGGAATAAATCCCGTTTATTTCATACGGTCATTCCTGCAAAGAAAGGTACATAATCTCATGAAAAATATTCTTTTAGACAACGTATTCTCAGGCATATGACATAATTGCAAAGGAAATATAGTTTTCTTTTATCAATTTCAGGGACAATTCGGTTCAGTCCAAGCATGCTTTCGCTCATTGAAGACCTGGTCTTACGAGAAAATTCTTGACTGTGCGTAACACCTTGATGCTGAAATACATCTAATCTTTGAATGTCTTTCGATCCAATCCTGGACCAAATCTCGCAACCACAAAGCGCTGTTGGAATAAAAAAATTTCTTCTATAGACTTGCAGTGGTTAAGGGGTTTAATTTACATTCCTTTTTCCCAATCCCGATAAGGGAATATAGTGATTTTCTTCCTTTTGTACATGTCTTTTCCACTTTTGCAACGCAGCTCATGTTAGCGCTCATAGGGATACCTACGTGTTCGGTAGTTTGGGAAATCGGAATAAAGTGGTGGCCAATTCTCCACTTAAAAGTTGAATCTCTCTTCTGTCTGTTTCGTTTGAAGATGATGCAGCTCTTGTTTTCACTGATTTTAAAATTCCAGTTCACCGAGTACAAGTAAGCGATATCAAGCATTGCTTGTAAATGTGCCGGGGTTGTCTTTATAAGGGTGATATGATCAGCCAACGCAGGGTTCCCAGCAGAAACTGATCCTATGGTTATTCCTAATTTGGAATCTTCAAACAACTTTAACAAATCGTTAATATATACCAGATATAGAAGCGTGGAAAGCACTCTGTCTTGTCGGACACCTTGTCTAATTGGTATAGGTTCAGATTTAGTGCCATTTATAGTAATAATGCTAAAGGTATTAGAGTATGATTGTATAATTATAATGAGGAGTTTGCCAGAAATTCCCAATAGGGAAAGCTTTATGAAAAGGCCCTCGTGCCATACAGTGTCAAACGCCTTGCTTATGTCCAAAAATGCGGCATAAACTTTCGATTCTAATTCCAGGTTAGCGAAGATAGCTTCACGTAAGTTAAACGGTGCCGTTATGCAGCTAAATCCCTTTTGGAAGCCCTGCTGCTAAGTATTAGGAAAATTTAATATTTTCAGCATTTTGGTTTTGTACCATGAATCAAGTCTAATATATACACATTTTTCAAATAGTTTATACAAAGCAGGTAGTAAAGATACAGCCCTGTAGTTGTCAGGTCATTTTTACACTTTCCTCCATCTTTGTAGATTGGCACAATTATACCGACTTTCCAATCAAACGGCATATAACAATGTTTAAGTATCACATTGAATAAATTTGTAATAGCTTCTATCAGTTTTCGGTCCCCACATCTTATATACTCATTCTGTACACCATCTATCCCCAGTGCTTGACGTAGCTTAAGTTGTTTTATGGATGCTGCTATTTCATCACATGTGAAATCTGCATTCAGAACGGAGTCTTGCAGATTAGTTTCTGTATTCATCGTAGGGTTATTGAATGAAGTATTGAATGAAGTACTGAATGAAGTATTCACTGGGGTGTATAGGTGTTTAAAGTATCTGGCAAATAAGTTATCTATCTCTTGTGAACTGGATGCTGTTTCTCCATCAAAATTTTAGTTCGAAACAGCTTTTAGAGTTTCTGCCCCTATTACGTTGTTTACTATACAATTTCCAGAAGAGTCTAATATCTAGCTCTGATGCTTCATCTATATCATTAAACACGCTTTTTTCGTATGTATTCATAGCCAGCTCTTGAATTTTTTAAAATTCTCTCTTGGTATCCTTATATTGTTTACAGGTGACATACCCTTGTCTCCTGTGTCTCCCATTTACAATCCATATCCTTCTAAACTGTCTAGCCCTTTCATGTGCTTCATGGACATTCTTTGACCAATAAGACTTTGTATATGGATTATAAGTCTTTTATGGGATATTATGTACTAATTTAGGTACTGTGCAGGATCTGAATAAGTTGACTAATTTAGGTACTTTCGCTGTTGGGTCTGGAAGAGTAGATTTTGGTTATCTTCTCAATGCCAAATCTTCGCCATTGTGCACTTTACGGGTATATAATTAGCATCAAGTTCACGCCATTATCAGACGCATTGAAATCTAACAAATTTTCTATTGAATTTTCTGTCAAATTTAAATACTTTTTGTTAGAAAAAACAGCAAGTCCATTTACAAATTCACGGGTGGGGGATCCTGATTCCCCAAACCATCTTCAATTGCTGTGATACTTTTCCGCAAGTATCATGAGGAATATAAACAGATCAATAAATAACGCTGATTTCACATGGCTTCAGTATTTATATTAATAGTCAAGTAATTGTTATGACGTAGTGTAGACGGTTTATATATTATGAGGAAAAATATACATCTCTTGTACCATAAAATATTAATGGCCGTCTCTGTTCTCATGTACTTTCGCTGTGCATAGGAGTGCATTGCAGTCAAACAGGAACAAAACCATAGGGTGCAGTTATAAATAGTTCTTCAAAACTCTTTCGTTTCAAGGGGGAAGAAACTCCATATCTCCTTTGGTTTATTGACCTTTCCAGTAATCTGCGTATCATATGGTTCAGCTGGCTGAGATGAAAAGTCTGTTCAAATGGTAGAGCATATCTACGAGTTGAGATGTTACAAATGCATCGTATCGTGTTACCCTTGTCTTGCCAATATATACATATCTGAGATGAAAAGTCTGTTCAAATCGTAGAGCATATCTACGAGTTTGAGATGTTACAAATGCATCGTATCGTGTTACCCTTGTCTTGCCAATATATACATATCTGCATCATATTATACCTTACCCTTGTCTTGTCAGAATATAAATATATGCATCGTATCATACGTTACCCTTGTCTTGCCAAACTATAAGTATCTGCATCGTATTGTGTTACCCTTGTCTTGTCAGAATATAAATATCTGCATCGTATTGTGTTACCCTTGTCTTGTCAGAATATAAATATCTGCATCGTATTGTGTTACCCTTGTCTTGTCAGAATATAAATATATGCATCGTATCATACGTTACCCTTGTCTTGCCAAACTATAAGTATCTGCATCGTATTATATGTTACCCTTGTCATGCTAAAATATAAATATGTGCATCGTATTTTATCTTGCCCTTGTCTTGCCAAAATGTACATATCTGCATCATATTATATTAAACCCTTGCATTGCCAAAATATAAATATCCGCTACCCTTGTCTTGCCAAACTATAAATAGCTGCATTGTATTAAATCTTACCCTTGTTTTACCATCATATAAATATCTGCATCGTATTATATATTACCCTTATCTTACCAAATATAAAAATATTAATATCTTCATCGTATTATACGTTACCATTTCCTTGCCAGAATATAGATATCTTTTACCCTTGCCGTGCCAAAATATAAATATCTGCATCGTATTATACATTAACCTTATCTTGCCAAATATAAATGTCTGCATCGTATTATATGTAACCCTTGTCTTGACAAATATAAATATCTGCATCGTATTATGCGTTACCCTTTTCTTGACCAAATATAAATATGTTCATCGTATTATATGTTACCCATGTCTTGCCAAAATATAAATATCTGCATCGTATTATGTTATCCTTGTCTTGCCAAATATAAATATCTGCATCGTATTTTACTTTACCATTGTCTTGCCAAAATATAAATATCCGCTACCATTGTCTTGACAAAATATAAATATCTGCATCGATTATATGTTACCCTTGTCGTGCCAAAATATAAATATCTGCATCGCATTATACGTTACCCTTGTCTTGCCCAAATATAAATATCTGCATCGTATCATACATTACCTTTTACCTGCCAAAATATAAATATCTGCATCGCATTATACGTTACCCTTGTCTTGCCCAAAGTTAAATATCTGCGTCGTATTATATGTTACCCGTGTCTTGCCAAAATATAAATACCTGCATCGTATTATGTTGTCCTTGTCTGGCCAAATATAAATATCTACATCGTGTTATATATTACCCTTGTCTTGCCAATATATAAATATCTGCATAGTTTTAGACGTTATCCTTGTCTTGCCAAAATAAAAATATCCTTTACCCTTGTCTTGCCAAATATAAATATCTGCGTCGTATATACGTTACCCTTTACCTGCCAAAATATAAATATCTGCCTCGTATTATGCGTTACCCTTGTCTTGCCCAAATTTAAATATCTGCATCGTATTATATGTTACCCATGTCTTGCCAAAATATAAATATCTGCATCGTATTATGTTATCCTTGTCTTGCCAAATATAAATATCTACATCGTATTATACACTACCCTTGTCTTGCCAAAATATAAATATCTGCATAGTTTTAGACGTTACCATTATCTTTCCAAAATATAAATATCTGCATCGTATTATGCGTTATCCTTGTCTTGCCAAAATAAAAATATTCGTTACCCTTGTCTTGCCAAAATAAACATATACGCATCGATTATACGTTAGCCGTGTCGTGCCAAATATAAATATCGGCATCGTATTATACGTTATCCTTGTCTTGCCAAAATATAAATATCCGTTACCCTTGTCTTGCCAAAATAAAAATATCTGCATCGATTATACGTTACTGTTGTCGTACCAATATATAAATATTCGTATCGTATTATAAGTTATCCTTGTCTTGCCAGAATATAAATATCCGTTACCCTTGCCATGCCAAAATATGAATAGCTGCATTGTATTATATGTTACCCTTGTCTTGCAAAAATATAAATATCTGTTGCAGAATAGCAATATCAGTAGGATGATATCTGTTTCAATTTGACGACTTTTTCTCAATGCGAACAAAACCGAGTTTTCACCGCGAACACGAAATAGAGGTATTTTTTTCCGTCATTCTGTGATTGAAAATATGAATATATCATCCAACAGTTTACCCCCTGTCAACCCATCCCTATGTCTCTTTATCTCCGTCAGCTAATCGGCTGGAAAGATATTTTTAAAGGACCATAATGCCATGTCTATACTGAAGGTCCCGCCCCCCTCCCCCACCCCCGTCATTCTGTGTATCGGTAATAAAATATAAAAAGCAACCCCAGGAAACGTTGTTTTATGGAAAACAACAATATTGGTGAGACGAGAGAGGGGTGGGGAAACCGGACAAAATGGGAGTGGGGAAACATGACCCGGCGGGGTAGTCCGTGCCGGGTATCCGGACCTGGTACCCGGCAAACTTTCCCTTGACGTCCATCCTTAATATTGTACAACTTTGCCCTCGTGCATCTTTGAACATTGATTAGCAAAGATTGGTCAAATGATTATTTCAGATTTTGTTTTAACAAAACAAAATCAAAGAAAGAAAAAAGGGAAACATACTTTGGTACACGCCCTTCCATATCTTCCTTTCTGTTGTATCACCCTACTTACCAAGCCCGTTTCATGTGGGAGTCTATAAAGCTACACAACATTTTATATTCGAAGTTATCTGGACTCCAAAACCATACCATAGAAGAAGAGGAAAATGATGGTGATGATGATGATGACGATGACGACGACGACGACGACGACGATGAAGAAGAAGAAAGAAAGAAAATATTTAACCCAAAATGCATTACATAGTCTGGGCGATGCGTGGCGGCAGGTAGATTTAATTAAGAAGTTAAAGGATACGTGGCGATATGACACATAGCTGCATGCTGACATAGGAAGTGACTGAATTAAATCCACGTATTGTGTATGTGTTGCATCACCTAGACGAACAAGCATTGCTGGTTGCGCTGTTGTAGTGTTGCATCACGTGAATGAACAAATATCTTAATTTACATCTGTATAAGGAATCCCGGATTTGAACGGAAACTTTGCCCACGTTATGGAAATTTCTAAAACCGTTACACAGTTGAAACGCATTAGAGATTTCATTGATTTAACATAACCTGATGTACGTAAAGTACTGTCGTTTACATCGGTTTAAGCCATAATTATTTCAAACATTATGTCAAATGCAAGTACAAACATAGGATTTCGTGGATTAATTTGAAAGTATTAGCTTATGAGGACAGTCTCCCCAGCAACATAATCAGTTGGTGTGCTGGTAGTTTTAACAGTGGTATTTATTGCCAGAGAAATACAAAAAACAAACAAACAAACAAAGAACAAAAAAAAATAAACACACAAAATAAAATATTAAAAAAAACACAAAAAAACACAAATTAAACACGATGCAGAAGGTTGTGGTTTCTCTTTGCCGAGGAAAAGAAACATTCATTCATAAACGAATTCAAGTCATGACATACAGAATCCTCTAAGAAGTGCAGTAAGAAATAAATTTATTGTTAGTTTAGAATAATCATTAGTCCCGCTACAAAGATCTCGACACATAACGTTTACAAAATTCAACCGTTAAAGATATTCAAACCACCTCAGCTATATCTGAAAAGCAAATATGCTTCGGATGTATGTCGGAATAGTAATTTTGCAGAAAAATCAAATATTTTGTTCGCCAGAAATTTCTTCGCCAAATAGAAACTGCAGGCTATTCGCACCACTGGCTATATCTATGATTTAATTGACCGTATGATTGCCCGAGAAGTTGCAATTCAAAACAACAACTTTGATTCAGTCAAGATTTCTCGGTCAGTCATCGGTACATAAATAGCCGAGGTGGTCTAAATGGCAGTTAGCGCCATACTTCGAGGTACCTAGAAGTTTCTAACGGCAATATTGAGAATGATTAGTGTAATATTGATAGATACGATCCGCATGAAATGAATTATACGCATTGTATTCACTAATATGTAATTAAAACAATAGTGTATGTTGTTCAAGCGATTGATATAAATTTCGATCAATTCAATCATTTTGTGCCAATTCAATCAGTCTTCCTCAACATCACGGAATTTTTTTTAATATGTAATGTATGTTGTACCTCTTAAATGTTAAATAATTCTCACTGAAATATTTTTGATGGATTTTTTGTATACGTTAAATGTATTGCTGAGTAAACATGTCCCTAAATTAAGATGCGCTCGCCCTCACCCTTTCCAGCAATCAATTATTCCATGAAACAAGATTGGTTTGTACAAGATGACTTTCAAAATGTGAAAATATTGTACATGCTTTTGAGTTTTGTTTCATTATATCTATCAGTCAGCAAAGCAAAGTGACACTGTTACCAAAAGAGGTATTTTTGTTATCTATAATCTGGATCCAGAGTTTTTGTACTGATTCTGTCATAACACTGTTTCGAGACTGCTTTATAATCATCAAATCATTTTTTTCGGATTTGTATTAACCCCTATTTTCACTTGTGTTTTCGTTTTCTTGTCTGCTTTTCTGCATTTTGTTATTTAAATCTTCATGAACGACTTCAGTTGGTAGAGACATTTTCCAGAAAGATCGGGGTTTTGTTTTTTATTGTAGATATTGTCAGTATCTGCCACGTATCGATCTTCTATGTACACGATGAAAACAGATGAGTCAGAATCCTATTTTGGAAATCAAACAATAAACGCAAAACTTCCAAGTCCGTCGTCTGATTCAATAAAGTTAAAATTTGAGTCAGAGCGATACCGGCCGTGATTTTTTAAGGAGGGGGGATGAGGGCGGTTGCCAGTGGAGATGACTAAGAAGATAAGAACAGTAACAAGAAGAAAACAATGGATGATTTCAATAAGAAATTAGCAACATCTCCAGTTTGCTAACGGAATATTCTGAAAATTTTAAACATACTTCTTCTTACTGTATTAGTTTAATTTATTTAAGTCAAACGAGTCATCTTTACCAGCCATGTCCATTTTTGTTGGCATCTGTAAATTAAACATTAAATCAGTCAATAAATAAATAGGTGAAGAAAATAAATAATTATTATATTAAACTAATTTCTGTGGAAAAATGTATTTCTTGTCCAAGTTTTTTAAATGATCTGACTTAGATTAATGACAGTATATATTTATATTTATGTACTTGTTTTCAGGAACTAAAAGGATGGAGAGAGAGAGAGAGAGAGAGAGAGAGAGAGAGAGAGAGAGAGAGAGAGAGAGAGAGAGAGAACTATAATCACGACATGGTACAGAGTTATAAAATTCGTTCCAAGCAGGAATAGAACTCGTATAGCAAGTAAAGGCACCTATGACCTGGCTCTCAAGTATAGCTACTTCGTTTTAGTAAATTAAAACGTTGGGCCACGTATGTAGAAACACGCATTGAGAAACACGTGTCATCTCAGAATGCCACGTTGAAGAGCTTTATTGATCACAGAAGTTTCCAGGGCTTACAATCCGCGATCACCCCATATGCATGTGATCTTTACTCGGACGCTAAAAATAGTCTATGACTGCATATTCATAAAATATTCTAAAAATAGCGGTATGACTAAACACTTGTACATTACCTTTTGACACGTGGATTAAAAAAAGATCCAACAAAAATCGTCTCTAGCAAATTAATAAATTACATCTCCACAAACATACGCGAATCTATGCTTGCATGCGTATACTTATATATATATAACCTTATATATATATATATGTTTTCCTAACTACAAAGTAGTTGTTGTTTTGATTTGTTTTTGTTGTAATGGGGGGGGGGGAAATATCTAAATAGCATTCTTTTAAACAGTCCAGGTCTTAAGCTGCACCATCATAATGGGGCGCACGCCCAGCATAAATGTTGCATCCATCAGTCACCTCTTGTCGCATATACAGAGCGCGTTGGATCTATTTTACATCCCCAACTGTGCTGGGAGTTATATATTCGTAATACGATTCGAATAAAGATCGTACTTCAGTGAACTACATCAATTCTGATTCTTCTTTGAACTTTCTGAGCCTGTGCTAATACATGTGTAGAAATATTGAAGAACATTGTCAAATTGGAATTTCACGAAATAGGCAAAGTAAATGAGGTTGTGAACTATTACTTTCGTTTTTAAATGGATCAGATGTATATAAACACTTGTCAGTTACGCCACCACCACCAAAATCAGCACTATCCCACTACCCAATTGGTAATTTTAAATATTCTCTCTTGATATGTCCAATTCGCCCAATTTATCAAACTTTGAGACATTTAACTTAAAATATCTCATTCAGTGGTAAACGTTACTTTTCTTGTTTGGTTGTTGTTGTTGTTGTGGGTTTAACGCCATATTCACGCTCTACATGGCGGCCAGTATAACTGGTGGAGGAAGAACCCGCTTTCTCACAAATCCAAACTGGCCGAGCCCAGACTCGAACAGAGGTGAGATAACAGTGATCTGTAAAGGTCAAGGCTTTTGATGAAAATTTCAATAATCAGGCCGACTGTTTGTAGAAGTTATGCCGTGTTTTAATTGTCTCATCCTTCATCTCTTTAATTTCGTTTCTTTCCCCTAACTTTTAAAAAAATAATAGCTTTAATAATATTTTACTCGTGTATTTAAAATAAAAGAAATATAATAACAAAAGAGAGAACTTTCATACTTAAACAAAAAATTCTATCTGTATCAGTCAAAGTGTCATAACTTGCCAATTGCTAGTAAAAAAAAAAACCACAAAACAATATATCTTCCATTTACAAGAGTTAAAAGATTACTTTTCACTCTAAAAAATTAATTTGGAAAACTCAGTTTCGTCTCACTTTTGTACTTTTTCAACTTTGCTGTGTAAAATATTGTGTTAGTTAATTTATCTTTTGATCTACGTGTATGTGCGTGCATGTGGGTTGATGTCTGTGAGCATGTGTGTGTGTGTGTGTGTGTGAAGAAAATATTAGCCATGATAGCCATGAAACTCCCGAGCTGAATAAATGTATACAATTCTCTGGCATAGAAAAGATATTGCATTTATAAATGTATACAATTCCCTGGCACAGAAAAGATATTGCATTTATAAATGTATACAATTCCCTAGCATAGAAAAGATATTGCATTTATAAATGTATACAATTCCCTAGTATAGAAAAGATATTGCATTTCAGAATTTGATGTACTTGTAATTAGTTCGCATTGCTGACTATGTTTACCTCATATACCCATGTTTCAAACATTTTTAATGTATGGTAGGTCGTTCGCTGTTAATGGCTGTTTTAACACATTCTCTGCTATATCAAGCCGAGGTTATGTGAGCAAATTGTTGAAAACAGATTATACCCAGATCTGCCATCGCGTTATGTGCCGGGAGATCAGGGTTAACCCCGTACGCCCGTACAAGCAAAATTGTAAGAGCACGAAAATACTCAGATCTTGATCTTCAGGTGCATTATGTATTTTTGGGGGCGACAGATCAAGGTCAGGGCGGACGGCAGTTGCAGATGCATTATAAATTGGCTCATGACCCAACTAAATATATATATATATATATATATATATATATATATATATATATATATATATATATATATATAGAGAGAGAGAGAGAGAGAGAGAGAGAGAGAGAGAGAGAGAGTAAGAGAGAGAGAGAGAGAGAGAGAGAGAGAGAGAGAGAGAGAGAGTACAAATCATATGGAAATATCAACTCTTTCATGTGCACTAGATTCGGTATGGAATCGCGTTTCAGAGATTGGTTAAAATCAAAATAAATGCAACACACACCCTTCCCCCCAAAAAGGCACAAATAGTGCACAATTGGTTTTTAAATAGCCAGAAATTACCGGTTAATAAGTGAAAAAAATTGTTCGCATTTGATAAACTTATTAAATATACTCGGTGTTTGGAAGGGGGTGGGGTGTCGGTTAATCTGTTATCATCTTTTGTAACCGGTTTACCGCTAAAACTCGAAACTTCGGCTGTTATCTGAGCCCTGTTTCAATTATCACTGAATGAAAAGGTTGCTTACCTCGTATAGGACGGATAAGTCCAGCCTGGGTCAAACATACATAGTATGGGACAGATAAGTCTAGTCTGAGGCAGGTAAGTATAGTCTGTGGGGGATTAGTCTACCAAGTTCAGTCTCTTTGGACCTTTTATGCTTGCTTATTGTAATTCACTCTCGGTTGTGCTTAGCGTCACCACCTACTATAGCTAGCCCGAAACTGCCTTTTACGCAAAAATTTTAAAGCGGGGCTTAACCCTCCACAACCACCCCAACATAATTTTCTCGTTACTGATGTATATTAATACATATATTGGCATATACTATATTTTGTTGGTATGGTAAATTTCAAACACAGTTTAGATACAGAGCCTGTATCGATCTTCCCAGTAAGCAAATATATTTCTTTCATATTTAGTTAACTGAAAATTGGAAACATTTTTTTGTATATTCATCGTACGTCTTACGCTGTTAGAATTCTGAATCCAATCGTTCACATTTCAATGTAAATAGTGCTGATTGTCGAAATATATTGACTTCTTGGAGATGTAAAAATATAAGTGAATCCAAACATGGGCGCCCGCAGCATGGGTCAAGGGGGGTCACGTGACCACTCCATCATACTGCAAATATATATATATATATATATATATATATATATATATATATATATATATATATATATATATATATATATATATATATATATATATTCCGACAAGTTTGATCATGCAAATGAAGCTGAAAATATGTCACAAGATTCTGTTCAAAACGCTTAATAAATATTAGCTTTAGTTTCAGACTGCTTCTTATACTAACTCTCCCGGCCGTGACTGACTGTCCCCCCCCCCCCGAAAATCCTGACTTCCCCCTGCACAAAGTCCTGACCCACCCCCATGCAAAAAATCCTGCGGGCGCCCATAAATCCAAACAGTGTAATGCAAATGAATCTAAACAGTGTAATAATGTAAGTGAAACCAAACAGTGTAATAATATAAGTGAATCCAAACGATGTATTCAAGATTAATATTTTTACAACAGTTGTAGTTATCTCATAATACGTCACTAAACATTATATTCTATTTCTTAAAAGGTACCCTCAAAAAGAAAACTTTGATTTGCTCTGATCCCTCCTCCTTATCCCGCCCCCCCCCCCTCCTTCCGATTCTAGGCACGTTTTTTGAGACTACATAAGCTGATCAAGGGTGTTGTTGGACTTTGTTCTTATTTTCTTGAGTATGATGTGTGATATTTATATAAATTTCCGTAATGCATCCTATTCAGCAAGATAACTAATGTCGTGGCCTATCAAGAACGGATGTCATCGAACATCAAGAGCTGGTGTTTATCTGACCTTGACCGAATTTGCAATTGTATTGTGTTACAGGGATTCCCCGTGTCATACGATTTGTATTTTTCCCTTTAATCCGTTGAGGCTGAATAACTATGAGTATGTAAATAAATACAGGATACAAATTTCAAAACAGTATCAGGTGCTTCTAAAAAGGAAACAAACATACCAGTTCCTAACAACTGTTAAATTTTCATGTAGTAACTCCGTTATATGTTTTCTAAGATTGTTTGTCCAGCAATCTAGGCCTAACGTGGTGCGGTTATCCGACTGTCGTGACTTATTGATACACTCTCTCTGTTCGACTGACAGCCAAATAAACATCCAATCCAGTCATTTCTGTGACATGATACAAGGTCAAAGCCCATGACAGAATTTCTATTTGAATTTCCTTCGCAGCCCCCACCCCAACGAAAGAGATATAGACTGAATCTACTACTTGATTATGTTGGCTGCAAAGAAACTGATATATAGTTCACACATTTGTTTTAACCTAATGAATGAATTCTGTCATGATGAAAACTGTCTTTGCCATATAATGAAAACTGCCTATCCAATGTCATAAAACTGCCTATACAAAATCATGAAAACTGCCTATATCATATCATGAAAACTGCCTATATACCATGTCAAGAAAACTGCCCAAACCATCGCATGGCAAATCAGGCCATGTACGTTATACAAGGCTTAAACATTTCCAAAACAATTATTAGCTAGAGTTGCTTGGGCACGGTATAAGGACGGTTTCGTACAAAGCTTCGTAACACAGACCATCCTTGCATAGTTTAGCTGTTTTTCAATTCGTTCTATAAATCATTCTCGATACAATAAAGAAAACAGAATGTGTGGTTTTCAGCAGTTCGAAAAACTGAGAAAGAAATCTTTCAAAAAGATACTTTATTTGTTGTTCCCCATGTCATGACTTGTTCCACTTACAGATTTATTCTAACTTATACACGGGCATTTATAATTTATATAAATATGGACATGGGCGCCCGCAGGATTGTTTGCAGGGGTGAGGGTCAGGACTTTTTGCAGGGGGGTCAGGATTTTCGGGGGGGGGG